>JAXGGA010016171.1:0-27270 GCA_038373865.1 Uloborus plumipes | reverse complement strand
AACCAGTCAAAATCAAAAGATTTTTAATTTCCTGGACATTAACATAGAAATTGGCTAATTCTGTTACACCACAATTTATGACAAAAGACGTGAATTCCAATTTAAAGTCAATAGCCTACAAGATTATAATTCCTGCCTTAGCAAAAAAGTTTTCATTGGCATCATTATTTCACAAGCCTTGCGAATTAAAAGAATTTGTAACACTGAAACTGCTTTTAATTTAGAAATTTCTCTTCTTAAAAATATACTATTTGACAACAATTTTCCAAAAAATATAATTAAAAATGTTTGCTCAAGTATAACCTTCAATAACGACTTTGCTTCACTGTAACTGTTTAACTGTTCAATCGTATGAAATCGCTGGAAGAAACCATTTTCAGGATTGCAGGGATGGATATTTTTTGAGCACGTGTAAATGGTAGACCGGAACGTTTTAGGATTTGTTTTTTGGACACGGATTTACCTTATATTTTGACAACTGGACTGCCTCCTGATTTGCTGGATATGATTTTGGATTTTGTCGCGCGGAACTTCAGGTGAGATGTTTTTATTTTCACAGCAGGACCGTCCTGTGGGTGGCCGGTTTTTGGGAATTTTATTCCTAATCGGTCGAGGCGAAACCCCTGCTTTTAGTTTTAGGTTTTTGTTCTAATGTGCGGTATGCAGGCTCACATTGGTGCTTTTTTGCCCAATGAATATCTGTAGACTGCATATTTTGAACTAAAACATCCTCTCTTTAGTTTATTTTAAAATTTTTTGGTCTTTCGACCACTCTTGAATCCCCCACGGCTGATGAGCTCTGGATTCAACCTTTCTCCTTTCACTTCTCCTAATGTGCCATTTTCTTTTTCATTATTAGTATTTTTTATTTGTTTTATTATATATATATATATATATATATATATATATAAATCAAGAAAAGAAATTCAAACAGTTGTGAAGTTACTATAGAAAACATACACAACATGCTAGATTAAAAATATGTATTTATTTTTGTCACGCATAATCATGTATGTGTCTTTGAACAAACAATCCATGTGTTGAAACAATTTGATTTAGTTAAAATATTCTACAATAATTTTCTTTTCATATTTTACTCAGACTAGTCTTAGGTATAATTCTCTAGAGAACTAGTTTTTTAAACCAGTAAATTTATGTAACACAGAACATTATTTTTATAACATTAGATATCAGGATATTTATCTACCTTAGTATTCTAAATTATTTGAGATGAGAAGATGTGTTAGAACATTATCGATAATTAGAATTATTTTTATCATAACTAATCGAGCAGGTTCAGCATGAAATTTCCTTTCACCAGTTTTACAACGTCAAGAGAAAAAAATCTTTGGAAAAAAAGACAGAGAGAAAACAATAAAAATATATGATAAAATGAATGACATCATAATCATAAAATGAATAAAAAGATACAACTATTTTAAGTAATTATTTAAGCTTAGCATCCTTTAAAAAAATAAAACCTCAAATGCAGGTATTTTTTTAAGCATTGACATAGAACTTTCCATTTCCTAAGGGAAATATTAAAAAAGAAATACTTTTACTTATAGAACCAAATATCTGCTTTACTTATGGCATATTTGATATAAATATAACATATTAACAAATGCTGTATTTTAAAGTAAAAAAATCTATTTTGGATAAGTACAACATAATTGCATCATCAGCTTTTTACGTTTATTTATTTAAAAAATGTTAAGTTTCTTGAAATTTTGTAGCTTCAAAGCTCAATAATAATAATGCAGAAATAACAGTAAAAATGATAAATGCATTATGCTAAAGCTTTTTATTTTAAAAGTGAAAATGCCTATCTAAATTTCTCATAAAAGATGATGGCAATTCTGAAATTGCAAGAGAAACCGACTTTTTGATTCATGAAGAAATAAGTTTATAATGAAGTTGAATGATTAGTTGCATGAAGAAATAAATTAGTGTTCAAAAAAATATCGATTTAAAAAATAATTTATTTAAAATAGAAACTTTTACAGGGATGGTAAAAGAAAGGACTCTCATTGATGAACAAATGGTGATTTAAATAATGAAGTGACTGATTTTTTCCCAACACATGAAACTTCAATGAAGTGTAGCCACCCAAAATGACATAGCATTTAAATTTTCTGGTGCACCCACTTTAAATTTTTTTGAAAAATTAGAAATGAAATAAAAATAAACCGCCTCCATAGCATAACATCTTCAAACTTTATTCATCCTTATATTTTCTGTAAAGAGTTGATAAGGTTCATATAGCTGCAAAGACTGAATTTAACTAAGACATTCATATTTGATTCAATTCAAAATCAACTAATAGTTAACTATATGTGGAAACGAAATCATTTGAAATCATATGAATTAGTCTTTCTATTTTTATTAGTATTTGAAAAAAAGAAACATATTTTACTTGAGAAATTCTGCATTATGTTAAAATTAATTATTATTCCTTAAATTATGAAATTAATTGTGAAAGTTTAGTTTGAAATGAAGTTTTTTTTCCTTTTAAATTTAGCAAAGAATACTTACATCCATGAATGAATTTGGAGAGCCGCCCAACAGAAGTCTTTCCCGTTGCTCTCTTAGTTCACGACGTTGTTGGGCTAATTGCAACCAAGAAGGAGCATGTCCATCTTTATTTCCAAGAATTTCTTGATTTTCTTTAACCCCTCCTAAGCTAGTAAAGCTTCCATTCATTGCTGCTATTTGGGTTGAAGTGCTGACAGAACTTGTTTTATAGATAACCTCATCTTTTATAGATGATGGAGGAGTGCTTTCACAGCTGGATTCATATTGGGAACTTTTAGTTGATCCTCGTCGGTCAGTATCAGGGGGCAAACTGACTGGAAGATCAGGAACACTGGCTAATCTTTGACGTGGATGTACAGTTTCATTGATGTTTGAAGAATCGGTGGCAGTTAGTTTAGTAGGCAGTTCCTTTCGTATTAAGTTCATTTCTTTTAATGGTGACACAGCTCGAGGAGCCACTTTGTCTTTTTCACAGAAAGACTTTGACTTTTTCTTTAAGTCAGGTTTCATGATATGTGGTTTTGAAATTTCAGAGATTTTAATCACTGTACTATTATGGGAGATGCTAATCATTTCATTACTTTCTTCCCGTTTCTCTGTAGTCAGCAAACTGCTGGTTGTATCAGAAGTACATTTATCACTTTTCTCCTCATTCTTTTCTTTATCACAATGCTTTTGTTTTATCGAACGCCTAGCAAATACTCTAAGAAGTTCAGGTTCAGGATCATCAGACAAAACAGCTGGACTCTCCTTTGGGGATTTCCAATTAGAGTCATCTTGATCTCTAGTAGTATTGGATTGGTCTTGGTTTATTTGATCCTTCTTTTCATTTCCTGAGAGGTTGAGCTTCTGCATTTCATTCACAGGTGACTTACTATTTTCGGACACCAATGGGATGCTTTCATCATTTTCCATTGAATATGGTGAAATAGAATGGGGAGATACTGATGGCTGAATTTTAATTTCCCATTTAGCTGTGTTTTCAACCAACCTTTTTTCTTCTTTTGTTGCTTTCATTTCAGATTGAGCTAACTTGGAAGATTGCATTTGGAATTTTACATCTGAAGAAGTATTTTTTACTTCCTTCATGATAATAGAATCAGAGAGAGTTTTTTCTTTAATCTCTGGTTTAGGAACTGTTTTATGTATTCGAATTTGAACAGGATATTGAACATTTTCAGACTTGATTATTTTCTTATCAATTGCACTATCCCCGTCTCTTTTACTTTCAGTTGTCAAGGCCCCAGAAAAGGAATGTCGGTTATTTGCTTTATCTAATTCTTTGTTTTTAGTAGTTACTTTACGATCAGAAAGTTTTCTTTCAATCGACACTGCTGGATTCTTTTTAGCAACATCAGAACTTTCTTTGTTAGCAAAAGAAATTGGTTGATATTTGCGCTCTTTCATTCTTTGGCTGAAAGGAACAATTTCAACTGAAACTCGTTTCTGGGAATTTAATGCTTTTGTGTGAGATGAACTAGAGTTAACCTCAGGTAAGTGAGATTTTAAGGAAGGTTTGAAATTCTTCTCTTTTGTAAGCATTTTTTCTTGATCTAATTTTTCAGATAGCTTTGGTATCTGTGAATCTGCTGCTTCTGACTTAACACTACCTTTTTTATGGCAGCTCTGATTAGGTTTTGAATTAACAGAAATTGTAATTTTGTCTTCCCTTAACTTAGTATCACAAAGTGTAGATGTGGAATTCACAGTGACATCAGTAATAGGTGTTGTGGATGTTGAGATGCCCACAGCACTTATGAAATGCTCAGTTTTTCTTTTATCACTAGTTCTGTCTCCAGATGTCTGAACTGATACTCCACTTTTTTCTTCTACAGTTGCAAAGTTATGAGTTTCAGTGACTAGTATATCTTTTAAATCACTATTAAAAGAAGAATGATGAGAAATAAATATGCGACTTTCTTCCAGCCCTGTTGTTAATGATTTGTTGCTCATAATGCTTTCCTCCTCAAGACAATGAGATGAATTTTCTTCCTGCCTTTCCAATGCAGTTTTCTTGGTCAGATCAGGTTCAGCTTCTTGCTTCATATCTTTTTTTATTGGCTTTAAAATAAATTCACTGTCTACATCCAACTTTTCAGCAACAGCAGCTTTCTTCACAGTATCTACAAAACATTCCTTAGTGATTATTTTAGGCTCATCTTGTTTGGTAATGATCCTGGGTTCATTAGTTTTATTTTCAATATTTTTTTCCGTTTCCTGAACGCGTTCATTTTTGTGTTTTATAGTGAACTGTTCTTCTTCAAGAATGTTAGGTTTGTTAACTGTGTTGGTTTCATGCTTACAGTTTGTGCTTCTAGAATCTGGTTTGGTTTCGTCCTGCTTTTGTGTGCTTTCAGAAGTTTTAAAAGAGTCTGATTGTTCTATGTTTTTCACAAGAGATGAAACACTAATATTTGTCTCACTTTGATTGAAACCTAAGTTATCTACAATATCACTTTTTGCAGGTTCTTGAAGGCTATTTTTAACAAGTTTAAAACTTTCTAAAGGATCAGATTCATCATGGCACTTATTTGAAAAGTTTTGTGTCAATCCACTCAATCTGCAAGCAGTATTCTGTGTTAGGTATTCTGAAACATTTTCTGCTTTATGTATGTAAGTTACTTCCTCTTCCTGTTTATTCACAATGTCAGATGTTGGAGCTTTAAGGCTATTGTCAAATGCTTCACTGAAGGTTTTGGCATCTACGTTTCGTCTACCTACTATCGTACGAGAAACTTCTGAAAATGAATCCTCTACTTTGTTTTGTTTAGAAATGGCAGTAATTTCCTTGCATGCATAAGAAGTTATATGAGAAGAAAGGTGAAACTCAGATTGTGCTGCATCAGATGACTCTTTTATGACAGTAGATGAATATTCTGCAAAAAAAGTAACAGAAAATGATTACATTATACTTAAAAAAAAAAAAAAAAACATGTCATTATATATTTTACAATGATTTTCTCTTTGTTACCTATTTTTAATCTAATCATATTTAAACTAGAAATTAAAGATTCTAAATAAAACAAAAACATATTTAACCCATTAACCGCCGAAACTCGAAATCATTATTTGTTTTTGATACAAATCATAAAAGTTACTATTTTGAGCCCATACAATAGTATTATGCTGCAAAAAGAACAAAATTCCACTTACATTTAGAAATATAGGGTGTTGCGTTGACGCAACGTCAGCGGAAAAGGGGTACGGATGCTAAGTAGTTCTATTTGATACAATTCCGCAGTTTCAATGCGTTTTAGACATCTAAAATTTGTATGAGCTTTGATATGGTTTTGAAATGTGCAGAGAACTTTGGAAGAAAAGTAAAAAATGTTTTTTAAAAATCAATCAAAAAATTTTTAATTTAACAAAAACCTGATTATCCAAGGTCATACATGATCAACTTCGTAGCAATCGGGGTGGAGAGCATTATCGCAAGCATTGCAACGATAAACAGTTTGACAGTGGCAATGGGGCCGTGGTCAGCCCAATTCAATAAGACGTCGGACTCGTAACCGGGGTGTCCCGGGTTTGATCCTAGCCGAGGAGTACTCCACCGTCGTTACTAATGGTGGCTGGGCGAAGTAAAATGGGTCGTGGTCACAAAATCCTTCAAGTTAAACGATGCCTCTAGGGGTACAAAACCAGTTGTTTACTCGGCCCTTGGCCTGGTTCAAAAGAACAGAGCTCTCTGAGCTAAATCGGGCTTCCACCTTAATGGTGCTTATTAGAACGGAAGCCGTACTTGTTCCGAGTTAAATCAGGAAGATCTGTCTACTCGGGCTCGGGTACCCGAGTGGTTTCAGAAACAACACAATAGAAATACTTGCACCGTACCTTTTTGTATTTGTAAATCTTGCTGTAAAATGCCCCTCAGATACTGGCATTGGAAAGCTGAATTTGCTTGACGGTCCTGTAGCTGAACTTTTCTTCTGTGTATTATTATCAAGGGGGGGGGGGGGCTGCAAAAATTAAGTGCAACCTCTCGTCTAAAACCCTAACAGTGACTTTCTATTTCCTTCTTCAGACAGTCTTGAAAGTTTCTGAGCATTTGTTTGTGCAGCATGAATATTAATTTGAAAATAGTGGCCAACATTTTTTCTCTCGGACTCTAATTCTATAATTTGAAACTAAATTATTTCACTAATCAACATTACCCATTTCCATGTTATATTGCTCCAGGGACGTCAAGTTTTTCCAGGGGGGGGGGGGGGGCAAAGGCTTCAAACACAATGCAATTTCACCGAAAAACATCAAAAACCACGCCCACTTATATGTAAATACATTGATTTCTCAAAGCCGGGGGGCGGGGGGGCAATTTACCCCCCCCCCTGCCCCCTAAATGACGGGCCTGTATTGCTCAATGATGCAAAGCTGAGGAACAGGAACCTTTTTTTTCTGAATTCTGGAGTAGCAAGAAACGTTCTTTACGGACTCAATTTTACCGTAAGTAGAGCCTCGAATCATCATCATCACATCAGAGTTTTTTTTTTTTTTAATTTTAATTTTTTTGTTCAAAAACATGTTCGAATGCTTCTTAAACTAAGATATCTTGTTCTGGGTCTTTCAAAAGGCGGAGACGAAAAAAAAGTCAAAACGCGCAGAATAGAAATGCGTATGCCTTTCGAAAAAGCAGTTGAGACAGGCAGTCTGACCAAAGATCTGACTACCCCTTTTTCGCTGACGATGCGCTCACGCAACACCTGCTTTTGCGTTCCTTCCCTCCGACACAGAATCAATTCTGAGTGGATTTTTTTTTATAAAAGTGACCTTGACTAAGAGTATTTCACATACAAACCCAAACTTTTTTTCTTTTCTAAGTGTTTTGATAGAAAAATAGATCACAAATTTGAGCAAAAAAAAGCATGTTAGAACCACAATTTTTATTACACATAGAATAAAATGTTTAAGGCAATTTTTTTACTTAACATGTTTCTATGGTTGTTCCTTAACCTAAAACTGAAATCGGTATAAAAATTAGTTAAATAGCGAATTTTTTATGATTTTTTATAATGACCGTTGCGTCAACGCAACACCAGCGGGTAATGGGTTAAAACTCTCAACATGTGAGTTCAGTTTAATTAAAATAAAATTACCAGTTTTAATGGTCTCGGCAGTATTAAATTCAGCGAAACTTTTAGTGTGATCTTCTGTGACTTCAGGTGTTGAGGGAAGAGTGTTAACTTTTGCTGCAGCAATCTGAAACAGGAAAAGCTGACTATAGTAAAAGATTAAAAGGCTTATTTCTATTGAAAAAAAAAAAAAAAAGCTATTATTGAGAACATTTTTACTTCATTTCCATAAGCTATTTTAGGGAGACTTGTTGAGAAATATGGGGAAGAAGACACGTTTGAAGAACATTTATATGCCATCAAATATTAACCGGGATCAGGATAAGGAGAGGTATTTCATAACAGTTGTTAAAACTGTCCAATAACATTCGTTTTTTACAGTGTTTTAGTCAAACCCTTGATCCCAGAGAAAACTGAATTGAAGGGGCAAGTGCTTTTAAGGTGATATGTGACAATTTTTGAAAAACTCACTTTTTACCATGGATGAAGGTGATAAGGTAATTTTTTTCTTGAAAGCTTTTTCTAAAAATTAAAAAAATTGTCACATATCACCCTTATTCACTTGCTCCTTCAATTGTGTTTGTCAGTTAACACAATGAGGAATCTGCATGCATATTTTTTATTTTTTTAAATGAAAGTTCAGGTCATTTCATGACGATAGACACCAATTTCAGTTCAATCGGACGATTAGTTATTTTGTAATTAATTCTTAAAGCCTCCCGATAAGCCCCGCCCCCTATTTTCCCCATCTCCGCTGATGCCCGGCTGATGACGTCGCAATTCACTTTACTCCTTCTCACCCTGGGCGCTCGCTCGTAAGTTCCCAATAGAACCGGGGTCTTCGAACGTTTTGCCCACGGGCCACTTTTGAAAATTACCCAAGGCCAGTCCACCCCCCTCCCCCCTCCTAAATGGATATATAGCTCATCATACACATCGTAATTCAGAATCAAGTACATTTTTTATATTAGAAATAGTTGAAATATATGCAATAACTGATGCACCATAGGGTGGCTCGTACAGGCGGACAAGGGGGGGGGATGTCCCCTCACTTACAAAAGGAAAAGGGCCCTTCCCCCTCACTTTTTCAGAATAAAAAAGCTAATTTTGATCGATTGAAATTCTTTTTTTACTCAGTGGATTGATTTATTTTACGGAAGTAAAAACTGCAAATTCCAAAAAATGGTCTTCTTTTCAGGCTATTTCATTAAGGGTTGAACTTAGAATCGGAAGGCGTATGTCAAAGGTGGCCATCCGTCTTAATTTTTAAGGCCACTTCTCACTTTTTAAATTGGTCATTTAATCATTAGTGTTAAAGTCTATGTAACAAAATTCTTTAAAAAAAAGACTTCAGGGGTGCTGCCTCCTCCCAGGTATACGTTTCTTTTGACCCCCACTTTTTTGGTGCACCAGCTGCCTATGAACTGCACTTTCAAATAAGCGTTGAGGCATTCCTATAATTTAAAAACAAGCTTCAAGTTTTATATTACTCTTCAGTTTCCATTCATAGAATGTAGAATTTTTCTTAGACCATCATAACTAAAATTCATTAAACACTGTGGTGAAAAACTAAAATAATCAAAGTTACTTAAAAAATGATTCCAAATTGGTTTATTTCCGAAGCTACCTACTCCATAACATTAAAAATTTCCTACTTAATCATTAATTATTATTTATGAAAAAAATTACATTTATTACCTGTTAGAAGCATTTTGTATAACCTTATTAAATCTTTTATGGACTTAGAAATTTTCCCTAACGTCTTTTTCTTACTATGCTTAATTTCTAAAGAAACAAATCACAAAAAATTCTAAATGAAATTTTTAAAGGTTATAGATTAAGGCAGGGATTCAAGTGAAACAGACCATCACAAATTACAATCACTACTGGAAATTAATTACATTAGAACGTTTCTTGATAAAAACATCGTGACGTCAGCGTGACGTTTGCCTATGAAAAACGAGCTAGATAAAACGTCACAGCCTACTTGGCGAATAAGAGGAGACCGCTGAGTGCTTGTGAGCTCTTATTGGCTCCACCCGTAGTGACGTCATGCCAAATTAAGTTGATGATAATGTAATTCACTTCCAGCAGCGATTGCAATTCGAAGCGATCGCAGTGCTGTTTCACTTGAATCCCTGCCTAAGACAGAATAGAGAAGCTAAACTACTTGATGTCAATTCATGATTTAACGATTGATATTGCCTTTATCGTAATATGTAATATTAGGAACTCACGAAATATAAATACACAATAAATTCTCACAGTAGATTAAATTTTACCTACCAATAGACTTAGCTCATGTATGCATCTAAAATCTGGCCCAAAGCTGCGAGCCAGATTTTAGATACTCGCGGGCCATAGTTTGGAGACCCTTGCAAAATAACATCGGTAGCATTCTCAAGATGGCTCCAAGTACGAACTGTCATTATTTTGTTGAATCTTGTTGCAAATCTTCAACATTTAACACACCAAATTCAATTTTTTTTAATGCACAAAAGGAGAAGACAAGAATGGTGCAAGAGCGATAAAAAAAAAATAAAAGTAAACTGAAAACTGTTTGCGTTCTTCACTGTTCTATTGTGAAAAATATTTTACAGTAATTTAATTTAACGGTATATTAATTATACAAGGCTGGTTTTCATTTTATCCATTTACCGGTATGCATATTTACACTTTTTCCATTAAAAAGTTTTCTTTGGATGAATCTTTCATTACGTTGAACTAAAAATTATGAATATGGAAGGTACTCTAGATAACTCCTTTAAAATTAAAAAAAATAATAATTCAACAAAAAAAAAAAAAAAAAAAACTCCGAACTGAACTGATTTTATTTTTCCGAAGGATAGTCGTGTACAGGTTATTGTTATCATTGCTTGTTTGTTAATGTTTTATTTTCATGTATTGATTTATTCCATTTTTTTCTGCTTCAACTTTTGCATTAAAAGCATTTATTGCAATCTAAATTCAACGCTCTTTCTGCAATTTCGTGTAGTTATCCCAATATCCCCCACTCCCATGATATCTTTAAGTGCTCGAGAAACTCTCGGTATCGGTATTCATTTACTTGTGAATAAAGTGATGTACAATCAAATGTTCGATCTTGACGCCGGAATTTCTGGCATCGGAGACTGTACATTCAGGAGGATATACATCTCTCTCTTTCCCCCTGAATATTCTCCTAAAGATTATAATAAGAGCCCCTTCGTTTTTAATAAACAGCAGTAAGCAACAAGGTCTCCCCTGTCATTTTCGCCTATCCCCCTCGCTTCTACCGCAACCAGTTTCGCCGTAGCGCAACTCAAAGCGAACCTTGACCTCGAAGCAAGCTCCTCCCCTTTTTGTGTCACGTGAATTTAGTTTCGTTTTTAGCTGATTTTAAGCTGTAATTTTGCAAAATCCTGAGCAGATTTTTAAAAACCGAGTTGATATTTGGAGGTTTAAAGTAATAGACTATTGAAATTAATCAACAGTTCGTGATTACCCGACCCATGCAGATTCCTCATTGAACATACACTAATCTGAATTTGTGTAAATCAGCAAAAATCAAATGTCACATATCACCTTTATCCACTTGGGCCTTCAATTCTCATTATGCACATTTAAAGTGAATGCCACAAAACAAAGCAAGAAGCCACATTTGCAACATTACCACTATTTTTTAACTGATATGCTGCATCAATCATTAAGTTTTGCTGGAATCAGTCTATAAATATTAGTAATTTGAATGCAACAGTAACATATTTATCATACAAAATTTGCAAACAGAAAATGTTGAAAATAATTTTGAAGAGCTTCATAAATTGAATAACCAATGAGAATAATGTTTTGGATTTAATGACCTTGTCCAAGAAGATGCAGAAAATGAAACAAGAAAAGGTTAATGATGTGTTGAATTGCTGACTGATATCATATCCACTGAAGAATCAGGATCTGAGACTTAGGAAAAACCTTGCATGATGAAAATATCTGACTAGGAGACAAGTATCTACATTTTCTACAAACCCAAAACTGTCTCACAGCAAGAAGTAATGACTGTGTACCAAATTCTACAAAACTTCAGCATAACAAAAAGAATGTTCTCAAACATCACTTCTGATTTTCAGCTAACTTGTTAAAAAAAAAATCAGTAGCAATGAATATCTAATATAGTACTAACAGCTCACATTAAATTTATTTATTTAGTATAAAAAATTAAATAAAGATGAAAGTAAATGAATTTACTTCTTAATTGTTTTTTTTCCTTACTATTTTTATAGCAAGGTCGAGTTTCTTAGAAAATTTCACTGAAGTAAAAAGAGTAAGGAAAAACCTTCTCTGTAACCTGTAAAACACTATAATCCGCAAAATGTTTGGTCACATGTATTATAAATTGATAGGATTTGCTAGTAAAAATACAGAGAGCGGGTTTTATTTTGCTGATTTTAATTTTTTGTTTGCAATTTTAACAAAAAACTCTTTCTCAGATACATAGCTTTTGTACAAAATAAAATAACTGAGTGTTCTATGATTATGCTGTTAAGTTGTCCAGAATCCACAAGTACAAATGTGACGACTAGCAACAGGCTCTGGGCCTTGCTAGGCTGCTCCTAGTCAATTTATAGTCCTCAATGAAGCTCAATGACCCTCTTAAAGCATGTAATGAGCAACCTTGCTCATTACAGCTTTTTCCAGTAAGCTGTTCCAAGGGCCTACAACCTTATTATAAGTTTTTCTCAATTTCCAGGTTAGCCTGAGATTTAAATAGCTTAAAACAATAACCCTGCGTCTTGCTTTCCATGCAAAAGTTTAGCCGAGTAAAATCTTTCATTTTGATAGATTTAAACTACTGAATCTTGTTTCTTCTGACTCTCGTTTGCTCAAGATCAGGGGTGGCATTTCAACATTTCGTTTGAGGGGGCGAGTTTGTTAAATATGAAGTACCTCAATACGGAAAAAAAAAAATACATATTGGTTAAAAGAAAGATATCTGAAACTGGATTAAATATTAAGAAAAATTGGAGGTATTAAAACAATTTAAATACTTATGACCAAACTTTAAAATTATTTTCTAATTAGTTATCACATAAAATATTTTGATTAAAAATAAGTTTTTAGCTTTTAGTCAAGTTTTAGTCTGCAATGTTTGGAATCAAGAAGAAGAGTTTTCTTCCATCGATTTTCAGTGTCTTGCACTATTTCTCAAACAGCTAAAGTTGAAAATCCTTTCTTATCCCGTTATACTTGTTTCAGAGCATTTTTTTTTTTCAGATTCTTCTCTTATTAGAAATCATCTTAAGAATATGTTTAAGGATGATTTTTATCATATTTGTTGAAAACTGACACGCTTTTTTTGTTCCTTTTGCATGTGATCATTGATTTGTGAAAAAAAAAAAAAAAATTGAATTTACTCGCTTTTTTAACATTCTGCGAAAAATATTTGGGGATGCAACCGCCCCTTTATTAATAGTTTCTAACAAGTGGCCTAAATAACATTTTGGCAACATTTGAAGTAAAATACACTGCTCAAAAAATTAGGGAAGTAAGACGTTTCTGCAACATCCCCATTTCTGCCCTTATCTCATTTTTCTGGTTTTTGATGTCATGAACTTTGATTTGCATATAAATTTTTCTTCTTCCATTTCCTGGTAGGCTTTAAATTATGGATGATTCATTTTATGTTACTTATTGGTATACATCTTTGCGTAAGGTTGTTAAAACTATGTATTCCCCTAATTGGTTTGAGCACTGTATTTTAAAAGTGACTCAGTAACAAAATATGAATTTTATACAAACAGGACTTTTTTATGATATGAACATATGAGAAAATTTGATGATTGAGACTCAATTGGTTGAAGAGCAATTGAGTCTCAGTCAATCATCAGGTATCAAGGTCAGCTAAATATTGCACTATACACATAAAATCTAACTATAACGAATGCTAAGAATCCTCATTTTAACTTACTGTATCTGTGCTGCACAATAGGGTGGAGCGAAAAAAATGAATTTTTGATTTTCGTAAACGGGTACCTTACATTTACTGTGAATGAGGAAAAGGAACAATTCTGTAAAATATTTCACTTTTGCGAAGTAATCTTTAGTCTACGCATTTGGCCTAAAGTTTTGAAATTTTTGATTTTTTTTAGATTTTTCAAATTTTTTTAAAAAATATTGCAAATGATAAAACTAGTGACGGGTGGTTATTAAATGGAAGAAAAAGGTTTGAAAAAGACAAGGAATTTTTTAAAACCATTTTAGAATATGATTTCAGTTCGTGCATTACGCTCCAAGTTCATCAAATTTCCCAAAATTTCTGATATTTTCAACATTTTTAACACAGTATTTCCTCTCAATATTCGCTTGAAGTGTCTTCAAACCTGTTTTTATTCATTTTGTTATTACTTTGAACCCATCAACTCTTCTCTTATCCAGGACTCACCACGAGAAGGTGACCGCACTTCTAGTTCGTGAACCCTTCCTTCCAACCGATGCGAGCACGTATTTACATTTCTTAGATATGTCTTTCACAGTTAAATTGTTCCTTTGTGTCGTAAATTGATCAAATATTTGTGTCAGATATCCTGGTTTTTACTAAACTTTTTCTTTTCCTGTGATTATATACCAATTTTGAAGAGCTTGTGACCTATTTGACAGCTCTTTCAACTGACTGAGTCTTGAATGGCAGTTTAAAAAGAGCGCATTTTGACATCATATTTAAATTCTCAGCTTCCATAATCTTTGTAAATATTGTGTTAAATTACTTGTAAAAGGTGGCTTTGTAATTTCCACATCATGACAAGAAATCATATTGATGTATACTGACTTTTAATTTATGTATGTAATGTATAAAAATAGATTTTTATCTATTTTTGGGATCTGAAGCGTTCTCATTTGTTTGCTTGTTTGTTTTCTAGTCTTTTAAAACAAGTTTCTTTATATGCTTTCTCTTATGAACTGATTAGATTATTTCCCGGCGTTGCCCGGGTGCTTATTAATACAACATAGCTCTAAAAAATATTTGAATGAATTCTATCGACATGGGAATATAAAAACTTATTTCATGCTTAAATGAAATAGTGTTGGGCCTTAAATTGATAATTCATTGTTAATCGTAATCTTTCTTGGAAAATACTCCTATTTAAATGTGTTACATTTTATCAATTTGTATGCTTAAAGTCTTATCTCTATTACTCTATCTATTCAAAATTGAATGAAAATGGCCATTTTGAGACAAAAGATTTGAATTTTGAGCTTTTTGAATTTTTTTTTAATTTCAAACCCCCCGCCTATGTGAATTCTAATGCATCAAGGAGCCTCTGTGCCAAGTTTGTTGAAAATCCGACGAGAACTATGGATTTGTATAAGGAACAAACATACATAGATCCATTTATATATATATATATATATATATATATATATATATATATATATATAGATATAGATATCAATAGCAGCATATTTCTTGGGTGCAAAGTATACATTGTTTTGAAAAGATGTGAATACAATTTTCTGCTTTTTCCCAGAGAGATAATCTTTATAATCTCATACAAATTCACAGCTTAATTAGTACCGTCTGCACTTCATCCTAAAAGAGCAAGGACACTTTTACAGCGAAAGTTATGAACTCTTTTAAAAATTATAATCTAAAGATTATGTTAACTGTAGTCAACATCTGGCTTGGGAAAGCTTTCTTGGACTTCTGTTTCATATTTTTCTGGATATTTTTCCAGTCAAAATTACCTTGCTCATCTCATGAAGTTACTGTTGCTCAGTACTTGAATCATTTTTATTGTAAAAATCAATCTGATCAATGACAAATTCTATAGGTTCATATTGAACTGATTTGAAAGTATAACATGTTGTTTAGCTTCGTCCAACAGGCCCAAAAACCACTTTAGTCCACTGGCCATCTAGCTTTTGCAAAAAATGCAACAAATTAAGTTCATTCAAATGTAATTGGCAAATGTCCCATTACAGAGGTCTACCAAGTTTTTCTTAAAGTTTCCAAATTACACCTTTGTATTTTCCTATCTTTGTAGTGCATCCATCAAAACCAATGCAAACAATATCCTACTCAAAGAAACAATTCATTGGTCCTTACTTGTCTACGAAATGGAAATGTGTGCTCTTATTGGTTGGAAGCAAGGGGAGCTCGGGTGCCACCCAAATTGCGGCCACTTCCTCGTGGTGAGTCCTGGGTAATTTCAATGAGCAAGCAAAGAGTTGAGTAGTTCAAAAAAACAACAAAATGATTAAGAAAGTGTTTCGAAAGCACTTTAAGTAATTATTTAGAGGAAATATTGAATTATAAATTTTCTGCCCAATATTGAAAATATCAGAAATTTCTGCAAATTTGATGAACTTTGGGCCTAATGCGCAGACTGAAATCATAATCTAAAATGGTTTTAAAAAAATTCTTGTATATTTCATACCTTTTTCTTCCATTTAATAACCACCCGTCACTAGTTTTATCATTTGCAATATTTTTTAAAAAAATTTGAAAAATCTAAAAAAAATAAAAAATTTCAAAACTTCAGGCCAAATGCGCAGACTAAAGATTACTTCGCAAAAGTGAAATATTTTACAGAATTGTTACTTATCCTCATTCACAGTAAATGAAAGTTACCCATTTACGAAAATCAAAAATTCATTTTTTTCGCTCCACCCTACTGCACAATTTCGTTATAAATGTACATTTTGTTAGTCAGCATGATACATTTTAATATGCACTATAGCAAAAACTTATTCTGATATATAAATATATTGATATATTTAGAATACTATTTTCTAAATTTGAGAAATGAGCTGTATAATGCTGTAGCTTATATAAACCAAAATCTATGGTCCCAAAGTGTGTTATAGTGGTTTTTTACTGTATAAGCTGTATTATAGGTTTAAAAAAAAGTTTATATTATTTGCAATGACTGGCCATCCCTGGCCTATTTTTGAACATTCTATTTATTTACAGCATTTATTGATTTTTGAGCAGATTTCTATTTCCTAAATTCAATTTACTGAATGAGAGAAACATTTTGTTACTCGTAAATATTAGGAAAATGGATTCTTTCTTTTAATTTATACTAAGTTTAGTGATAGTAAAATGCAATATTTGGTCAATTTTGGTGCACTTATAGCTGAAATCAGTTGAGTCTCAGTTACCAAATTTTTATTATATGTATATACAGTACAAAACCTTTTATCCGGGAACCAAAAAACCGGGAAACCAGAAAACCGGGAAATTTTGCCGATTTTTCCGCCATTTAAAAAATCTGCATTTTTGACACTTTTTAAAAAAGAAAGTTCATTTTTTTTTTGAAACACCTGAATGAATATGAATAGTTTCTTTATGAATACCATATTGCTTAGAAATTTGTTACAAAAACATATTTTAAAGCTGAAGTTGAAGGGTCACGCGGGGCAAAATTTCCAGAATTAAGCAGTTTCCTTGAATTAAGCAGTACACTCGTAAATAAATCATTTTTCTATTTTATTACAGCTAAAAACTGAAGAAATTAATATTGTCACATTCTAATGCAATTTTAATATTGAATGACCCTAAATTAAAGCCATTTAGAGTGTAAGTGACGAACGCGAAAACTGCTTCAAACGCCGAAAACCAGATTATCTGAATAGTTGATCCTGGAATTTAGAGATCGAACGTAAGACTGTAATAAGGATGCAAGAACTTAAGAAATAAATTTATATTTATATTAATGCAATGCGAAAGCGACAATTAACAATAACTACCTTAATCTCAAAAACAAAACCTTTATAAAAAAGGAAAAGGGAAAAAAAAAACTTGTTCATAGTAACGAATTTATATAATGCACTAGTAGAAAAATCGCACAGTTCAAAAATTTGAACATAAATGTGCGATTTCTTTAATTTTCTTTCTTTTTAAAACATTTTCGAAAAGTGTGCCCCCCCCCCCCCTTTTTTTTGAATGTGATGGTTTTATGTCTTGTGAAACACTAAATTTTTGGGTTTTAAATTATTCTTTCACTAGTATTTTTTAATATTCTGATATTTATAAGCAGTTCTGAATCGCTTTCTTCTTATTTTAAGAAGCCTTACTATTTATTATAGCAATCTGGGTTCTAAAAACCATTGGCAAACATCGCTTATTAGCGATTCAGAAAACCGGGAAATTCAGTTATCCGGGATAGCGATGGTCCCGAACATCCCGGATAATTGGTTCTCTACTGTATATTATAAAAAAGTTATCTAAATAAATTTTAATATTTTTCATTCAGTCCTTTTTTAGCACTTTAAATATTGTTAAAATACAATTCTAGCCATTTTTGAAAAACTGTACTTAAAAAAGGGGAAGAGTTTACAAACATGGAACTTCACAGTAAGTAGTCCTATATTTTATCTATTCAAAAAGAAAAAAAAAAAAAAGAGGGGAGGGGGGAGTAAAGGAGAGTCTTTTGTATTTTAAACAAATTTACAGCACTAAAACTCCCACTGTCAGTTTATTTTCTATTTAGTTGAATTTTTTTTCTTCACTTTGCTTACAACCAAAGTAATATTACACAGGGGTAACATATTAAGCGATTAATTCGGATAATTTTGATTTTTAATTTGCCTTGATATCTATAAAACTAACACAGCTAGATGCATTCATGCAAAACTTGTTTTTAGTCAAGAAATGGTTACGAAAGGAACTTAAAACAGTCAGTAAAAGGTTGTACTAGTCAGTAAAAGGTTCTATTTGGGTGATTTCAGACGGATTGACCCTTTGACATGGTTTAAAATGTTTTGTCAATACATTTGTTCTTTTTTGTTTGAAGTAACTTTATTCCTTTTTTAACAGTTTTTATTTTCTTTTCAATTAGGAAATGGAGTGGCTAATTTCTGAGATGAAAATCTAAAATAATATTACTCCAATAATCAGTTAAAAGACTTCACTTTAGAGAAAACACTAATTATATTTTTGTAATAAAATCCAAATGTTAAAATATTCTGCTAAAAAAACATCGTCAATCATTTGTCAACTATGGATTAGAGTTTATTCATTGAACTGTATTTTATTTTTGTAAATAAATATTTATACATAGTACGTGCCAACTTAGTTATATGTTGATAAAATCAACTGATTTCAATGAAAGTAATTTGATTTCGTGTTGCTAAAAGAAATTAGATTTTCATTATTATTGATTCCTATTCTTTTGACTCAACAGAAAGTTCAGATTTATACATACAATAAAAATTGATCCATATTTGGCCAAACGTAGCAACATGATGCACACATACTAGCTTAAATGCATACATATACATAAAGAAGGAAAATGCACAAATAAAAGAAATTTTAAGAATATTTTATTAAAAAAAAATACCTGATTCATGCGTCTTCTTGGAAGACCATATGTTCGTTTGGGCCGAACAGCAATCTTATGATGTGCAGCATTATGGTTTAGGGGCACAGACTGACTGAGTTCTGGTTCACCTTCTAAAATTAAAAACATGGACCCATTTTATTTTATTTTTTTAACATTAAAAATATTCTGGAAAGAATATATTTCTTTTACAACAAATTTAAAAAACTGTTTAAACTATAAAAATTTGAAAGTTAAAAATCTTAAGTATGGTTTTTAATTTTGCATGGTTTAATGTAAGTTATTTTCAATGTTTAAAACTGAGCAATAAATATAAACTACTTCCTTCCCTCTCTTGTGATAAATTTCTCCAAAAGTTTCTAATCTTTTAGACATTTGAGAAAGTTTATTTTTATCATGTATAAAAGCATACACTGTCATGTCTGAATTCATTATTTACATACATTGACGGAGCAATATGAATTTATGCCAGTGGAAATATTCAGTTATAATGTAAAAATATCATTTCTTTTGCTGAAAGTATTTATTAAATGAAATGCAAAATGTTAACATTAATTTAGAACAAAGAAAAAAAATCAATGCTGTTAATGTATATTCTAAAAAATAAGCACAAGTAATATTCGTTAAATTTGAGCTTCAATACATTATTAATTTGAGCTAAGCAGAAAAAAACTTTTTTTATTGGTTTGAATTTAGTAAGTAAAATGACTATTTGAATTCTAACAAATAATTGTATAAATGAAGGGCTCGGGTGTAAATAGTGGTAACTGCATTTTTAAAATCAAAGGTATGGCTTGTGAAAATTTCGAAAAATTACTGCCGGAAGTATTTTGACTTTAAAAACAAAGTGCGTGTGTGTAGGTACATTATTAAGGGATGTGTTTAACCTTAAACCCTGTAATATTTCTGCTCATAGGCCCACATACCATTGTTTTCACCAAATGATTCGAGTTTTACAATTTTGTCAGATACCACTATTTACCCCCAAGCCTTTCAAATGATAGTTTACTTAATATTTATCTCTCTAATAAAATGATAGAGAGAAATATATTTTAGTTGAAATTATAACACAGCAACCAACAACACGAAAGAAAACATGATTGGATATTTTGTATTGTGCCTTTTTAACTTGTAACAAAACCTTTAATGCAAACAAACTCTGAAGCAAGCAAGAAGACCTTGAAACCTTAAATATTAATGAAGGACATACTAATAGGCTGAGTGGAAATAAAACAAATAAAATTACAGACACATAATTTGGAGTTGAGAGGAATGCTTTTTTTAAATGCAAAAAGTTGTGAGCTTATAAATGTTAAGATATTCAACATAGTAATCCTGATTTCTTGTAACCCCAAAACATTTATTTGCAAAAGTTGACAAATTTGCTTTTTAACATCATTGATTTTCTTTCTACTTTTGAGCACAAATGTATTTATTCTTTTCAATAGGCTGAGGTCAAAATTTTATTTAATGACAAAAACATTCAGGAAATGTGATACATACTGTGTACTAAGCAAAATTCCCTTGCATGCTTACTTGCCAATTTAGAAAAATTTCAACTGCTAAATGATTTTTTAAGTATTTTCAAATTGAAAATTTTATAAGCAAAGCAGAATATTGATAATCTAATCTACAGCATTAGCTGCTTTCTCTCTCTGCACTAAAACTTCCAATTTAAGTCCAAGAATTCTCACTGAAGGAAGGGACTTCAATTCTTTTATTCTTTAAGGTGTTTTTTGTTATAGACTGACTTGCAGAAACTTTTAGCTAAGCGTTGATTAAAGTCAACAATTTCAGAATTTAATAAATTAAATTTAATTAAAAAAATATTTTTTTCTTATTTTAAACAATACTACTCTTATTACAAAAGATAACTGAATATGAATAGTAAAATAAACAGGAAATTGCATTTTACCATTGTAAGAAATGCATTATTGTATATAGAATGTAATATTTCAAGAGATTAAATTTTATTTAAAAATATTTTCAGGTTCCTATTCCAATCTAGTAATTTTTTTTTCATTTCCGTTTGCATAATCTTAATGTCATCAAATAAGAATACACAAACATATCAACATATACCTATGCATTATATAAATAAATAAGTACAAAATTATCATATTAGTGCACTACACTTTAGCATTTGTTCAGGAAGAAACGAATAAATTTATTCTTACGTTCGAAGGGGAAAATATCCTCATAAATAGGACGCTGTGTAATTTTTTTTAGTAACAGCTTTAGGTTTTAAAAGTCTATAATTGTAATCTAAGGATCATTCAATTGCTACATTATGAACAGTATTAAAATAAGAGAAAAAAGTACCTGAATCTAGAGATCGTTTATCTAAAAGTGACATTCGTGATGAATGACCAGAAGAATGACCTGCTGAATCCTAAAAAAAATTTAAAAAAGCATGTTTAAATATTTGCATGACTTTCAGTAATGTATGGGTGCTGACTCTGGCGTGCTGATTGAAAAATCATTTTAAAAACATATTTAATGAGGGGAAAATAATGTTCATAATATTTTAATTGAAATGATACTTTGTTTCAATAATAGTAAAGTATAAATGAAGCTCTCAGTGCTTGAGCTAAAATAAAGTAAAATATAAATGACTATGTATGTTATTAAGGTTGTATTCTTTCTATTTCTTTCTTCTTTTTATTTTTCTTTTTTTCTAGTTTTGTTAGTAGTGTCCACTTTGTTTAATATTGACTACAGTAAAACCTCTCCAATACGGACACCTAAGAGGACCTAAATATTGTCCGGTTTAAAGGGGTGTCCGCTTAAGGGAGGGACAAGAAAAGTGAATACAAAATTGAATCGTTTATTTCGAAAAGGTAACATCTCTATTTTGATCTCCTCTGTCTCTTTAGAAAATTAAACAGCGCACGGTTATATTTTTGAATGTCATAATCAATGAAAAAATGCCTTTAGTTAAGTACACAATTACTGCAATAATTTACCAAATAACCATTGATTATGACATTCAAAAATATAACCGTGCGCTGTTTAATTTTCTAAAGAGACAGGGGAGATCAAAATACAGATGTTACCTTTTCGAAACAAACAATTCAATTAGTTTCTACATAGTTTAATTATTACAGAGCAATTAATTACACATATTAAAAGAAAATTTATTCCCTGATCAAAAGCTATATCTTTGTAACAGAAAAATAATAAAATGGAATAAGCTTTTGTTCATTAAAAGCATTTTCACCACTGAGGAGTATTAATTTTGTTAATTCATTAATGAGTTCTTCCTCATTTTCTATTTTCTCTTTCAAAGCTTTGCGAGACAGTTTTTCCACGTGGACGCGAATAGAGGACACATGATGCAACAGGGTCAAACGAGGTACCTCTTCCAAAACTCTAGAAATGAAACTAAATCATTTTAAGGAGCTTCACTTCTCCCTGGCAATAATCCCCAATTCTTTCCATTCATGCGCTTATGCTATGGCATTCTTTTTCACTTCAAAATAAACCCTGTTGCTAGAATTAAGTGCGCATCACTTTTCAACAATTGACCGCGTTCATCGGGAACTGATTTAGTGCAGCCGAGACCGCAGTCTGGCAGTAGAGGTTTTAATAAGGCTTAAGCAAAATCACGTTCTCAACATCTATCGTAAACACATAAGAGCAAATGCGGCAGGACCCTATGATCTATAGTCCTGACATGGCGGACAGTTTGATTACTCTAGGGAGAAGATCAAAATATTTAACCAGTTTACCGAGCGGAGTCGAACGCCATGACCCACAGCTGTATTAGAATCCGAGCTATCCCCAAGAGCCTAAATTGTATTCCCTACGCTAAACCAACATTCGATTTCCACCTCAGCAGACTTTTTCCTGTCAAGTTCTAAAATGGTAGTGTATTTTTGTGGTTTGTTGTGGAAGAAAGTGTTACAATTCCCCTTTGTGGTTGCCTCCCTTTGTGTTCAACAATCTCTGTATTGGAAGTGAACTGAAGCAAGTATTTTCAATGAATCTCTTATCTTTTTTTCCTCCCAACAAGAAACCAACAAAACAGATTTCTCTGAACTTGTCCATCGGTGTCCGTTTTAATGAGTAAAGAAAGAGCCTTTTTGCAAGATAAGCTGTGTCCGTGTCCGGTTAAGTGAGTGTCCGCTTTAATGAGGGGATTCTTAATGGTTTAACCCTAGAAAAAGGACGGGAAAATAATAAACTGTCCGTAATGAGAGGTGTCCGTTTTGAAGGGGTGTCCGTTAAGCGAGGTTTCACTGTATAATGTTTTGGAAGGGAACTGAAAGGATAGAACATAATAAAAATTTGAAGATTAAATTAAGCACTTCAAAAAGTATTTTCATTCGAATAACACTGTAAAAATGAAAACTAAAAAAATAAATCCTAATACATATCTATTCACAAGATTGCTTTCTTTCTTTTTGTTTTGGTAGGATTTAGAAAATATTTATTTCTAGATTTGCTTGAAGTCTTTTTGTTTTTTTATGATATTACTTTTATTGTATTTCACATTTTAAACAGTAACTACAATATTATTTTCAAAAAGAAGTAGAATAAACCAAAATTGAAAATAAAATTCAACATTTCAAAAAGTATCTCATTTAAATAACACCACATTATAAGTATAGTAAAATAAAAATGAAAGCTCTCTATATTTTATTAAAAAATATGCAACAATGTAAATTTGAAAGTAGTTTTTTTATTTTTTATCTGCCTTTTTTTTTGGTATAATCAGTTACGGTTTCTTCTTAATTTTTTTTTCTCACATACATTTCAACCTTGTTTTTCAAGATAGTCCACTTATGTAGGCTTTGTTTAATATTCAGCACAATAGAAGGGAACATTTCACAAGAGATTAAAAAAAAAATATCTAATGAAAAAAAACTACCTGTTTTCCACAAACCATTTAATTTAATGGACATATTGGGAAATGACCAAAACAATGAGTAGAACTTTGTCTCTCACAATTTTTGCAATTGATGCGGAAGAATACAATTTCAATATTTATAAAAATATGTATTTACAGAAAGTTGAATATACTTACATCATCATTTTCTGAACTTCCCATGCTTATTAAACTACCAGCACTGTAACTTGTGCGTGATTTTGTTGATTTTTCCTACAAAGCAAAAATATAGTTTGTTAGAAACACAAAGTGTTTTATATGACACACACATAATGCTTTAGTGATATAAGTATGTATTTTCAAAGAATGGTCTAATTACAACTTTAAGCAGCAACTATTAAATTTCCAATTTAAAATAGAAAAGGTAGGTTATTCAAGTATAATCATGCATTAAGCAGTGTTTAGAGCCTACTTTAAAACCATGTGAAAGAACATCAACAGTTGTAGGACTAGTACAAGGACTATGAGGTAATCCAACATCATCATCATCATCAGAATCTCTCCTTGCTCGAATTCTTGTAAAAAGTTCGTCCTAAAACATTAATATTAAGCATTAAGTTCTTCAAATACCAGGACCGACTTGCATTTGAGCATGCAACTAATTTATTTAAAGTGGATGAGAGGAAATAATTTTTGTTTCAGACAATCTTGAAGAGAATGTCAGAACTAATGATCTGAATTTTTGAAATATCTATCCTAAAGCAACAGTACCAAGTAATAAAGGGTGTCCAAAAATTTATGCAAGATTCAAATTAAATTGAAAATTAATTTACTGCTGGTAACAATAAAAGGAAACAGTTTGACAGCCGGCAGTTTAGGGTTAGTAAAAATTTGGCACTTTACAAAAGAACAAGGTGCTTTCATTGTTGAACAAGCCAATTACTGCCTGAAGTATTTCCTGGTAATGTATTCTCACGTTTCTGTGATCAGAATCCGAAGACGACGCAATGTAATACCATTGGATTTCATTTGATAGGGCTGTTTGAAGTCAAAGGTAATTCACCAGCGCATTGAAGAAAATTGCACCGCATCAATGAAATGAAGAAACATTTATGCAAAATGATCGTAATCTTGACAGAAGAGGACAGATCTGCCAGCAAAGCTGTGGAGGTAACTTGACTGATGGGTTATTTCATGCATAACCAACTCTAAATCAATCCTGTTATACTTTGCATTTTAGTTTAAAAAATGAAAAAACTGTTTTCCACCTAATTTAAATCTTGCCCAAAGTTTGAGACACCCTTCATCAGAAATAATATTTTTAAGCCAAGTCTAAAAAATATAAATTTTGTCTTAAAAAAGGTTCAAAATCAATTCCAGTTCATTATGGTTCAGGTTACATATTTAATTGATTGGCATTACGGTAAATATTTCATATCATAAATATTTTAAGGAAAAAGGAACAAATTACCTTAAACATATTTTTCATAGATGTATGTCGCACCGATAGGGAAGAACCACAAGGAACATCTATTTGCTCACTGCTAACATTTGCATTGCTTTCAGGAGAGAAAATGCTGTCATGGGATACACTTAGTCCTATTTTCAAGGGCGATGTTACATCACATTTCCTAGGGATTGAAATAGACACATATAAGAAAAAAAAAAGCAAGGTTTGGTAAAAATCATTTGACTGAATTTATGAACTAAAATTTTAGCTGTAATATTATATTATAAGTAAATAAACATGTCTGAATTCTAACCTAAGACATGACTGCGCCCATCACACAGAGAATGATGAGCGAATGTAATGGAAAAGTATCCAACGTTTTTATATTAATTATTAGATAATTGAATTTTTTATTAAAAATCTATATATATATTATATAAGACAGGACTTAAATGTTATGTGCTAGCAAAAAAAAAAAAGTTTTTAAGGAGGAATAAAAAAGAAAAAAAAATGCAATGCTGCAAAAGCATAGTTTGTGGCGCCCTCTTCATACTCGAGGCGATTTTCCCCCTCTTCAGACGGCTCTGAAATGCCTTTAAGCACTAAGCCTAGTCTAGATATTAATCTTCCCTCTTTCATCAACCATGTGTATGATTTCATTCTTCACCCTACGAAAAATGTTCAGTTTTTGTTACATCCCACAGCATTTCCTAATAATTACTGAATTCTCACCTGTTCTTCTGTAGGAAAGGCTCAACAGCAAAACACGTGCACGGCTTTTATAATGCTTAAAATTCGTTCTTTGGCAGTTGACCCGCAGGTTGCCAGATTTAACTAGCAATGAAATATACTTTGAAAACCGATGTAGTATTCGTATTTTAGTCAGGTATGTAATCGTATATAGTAGCAAGTTTAATGATAGGAAAAGATTATTGTCTACATAGTCTACCCAGGACTACTATTATTCGTGAGATTTCCACAAAATTTGTAGCTAATTTACAAGCAGAAGCACTCTACAGTGCTTCTAAACGACCCCCCCCTCCCCCGATGTTGCCCAATTAAATATTTGCCGTTTTCAAAAGAAACATTAACAGTAGATTTCACTTCGGAAAGCAAGAAAAAAAGGAATTTTTTTTTTTTGTTGGAGATATTTAGACACTAAACTCTTTTAAATTAAATTTCATAACATTAAAGGTTAAACTTTATTTTACAAGAACATTTTCATTGGAAGAAAAAATAAAATAAAATAAAACGAATAAATACAAATATACGGCTTCAGATACAAAAAAAAAAAAAAAAAAAAAAAAAAAAAAAAGATGAACACTTATTTATTTATTCATTTTCTCAATGCATTGTAAAAAAAGTAAAAAAAAATGGTTTCGTATAAACAAAAAAAAAATAAATAAATAAAAATAAAAAAAAATAAAGGAAAAAAAAAATAAAGAAGGCTTGTTAAACTTAGAAGCATATCTTTTTTTAGACCCAAAAAAGCAGCATTCCATAAAACAAATTGTACAAAATACTCGACACACAAAAAATTATTTTTTGAAAATACCTTTTGGTACTGATAGATCAAAACTGCGCGACCATATTCATCTCATGAAGCAAAAATTCTCATGAAAGTCGTATAGTTAAAGTATGTATATGTGACTACGATCACAAGAGACCGAAACCGGAAAATGTCGACTTTCACCGGAAAGATTCCGTCTTTCGCTGACGACTTTGATATTTTAATGCTGATGTTTTCTGGGGAATAACCAAAATTATCGGCTTTTGGACTTGCACAGTAACATTAAATTTAGTCAGTTGTACGTTCAATGTTCATTACTGTGGTGTTCATCATTGTGTTTTTATTCAGAATGATGGTCATTGTGATAAAGCATCATATTGGCAAGTTGTGCTTTTTCATGACAACAATTTTTGTTTTTTTCTTTTACCAAGTTAATGATAATTTTTATCACTTCTGTCAATTATTTCCATTTTTTCCTCATTTTCAAACAGTAGGTAAGCCTCGATTACTAAAAAATAACAAAATATATATAAAGCAAATGCACCCACAGCTCGATC
>JAXGGA010016170.1:0-27271 GCA_038373865.1 Uloborus plumipes | reverse complement strand
TAAATTTTACAGCAATAAACTGCAATTTCTAACTTTACAGTAAGAAACTGTAAAATTATTAGTTTTACAGTCTATTAGTGTGCATTTTGCAGTTTTAGATTGGAACCTCGGCTGTCACTATTATACTGCAAAAACAACAGTTCATTTTTTTGCAGTGCAGTGCGGAAAATGCTTGGACTCATTTACCAGAGTACAGACATGTCGTTTAGGGCTCTTTTATCTGTGAAGGAGGCAAAAAAATTACATGTAAAATACAATGTTTCAAAACCTGGCTGCTGCATTGACATTTTACAGCATTGATCTTTGACGAGGGCATATAAACACCCGTTCCCCACAAGGATAAATGATTCAACAATCATTTTGCCAGAGTCGAAAAATGGTCTTGTTATTGCACTTCGTTATTTAATTAATATTAGTTCTGAATGATAGTTTTTACTTTCTTCTATATCTATTATATAGAAGAAAGTATTGGTTTCGTAAAAATTTTCGAATGTCGAATTTTGACGGATTTGCACGTTTTGAGGTGCGCTGAGTCCATTTCGACCATTTTTGAAAATGTCTGTCTGTGTGTGTGTGTGTGGTGTCTGTCTGTCTGTGTGTGAGTCTGTATGTGTGTGACCAGTTTTTGTGGCCGCGCTAGAGCAAAAACTACTGCATGAAATCGAACAAAAATTTTTTCACATATGCACCACCATGTGAACTGGTGCACCTGACTTTGTTTAGCGAATTCCTCCAAGGGGGGTGGAGCAATCGCACGTGTTCTGCGCGTGGGTAAATGCTATATCTCAGGAAGTAACCGGCGGAATAAAACGAAAATTGGTCCATAGATAGACCCTATAAAGTACAGGTGCTGATTTAATTTGTGTGTCAGTATCTTGAAGGGGTGTGGAGAAATCGCACGTGTTCTGCGCGGGGGTGATTGCTATATCTCAGGAAGTAACAAGCGGAATCAAACGAAAATTGGTCCATAGATAGACCCTATAGAGTACAGGTGCTGATTCAATTTGTGTGTTAGTATCTTGAAGGGGGGTGGAGAAATCGCACGTGTTCTGCGCGGGGGTGATTGCTATATCTCAGGAAGTAACAAGCGGAATCAAACGAAAATTGGTCCATAGGTAGACCCTATTGAGTACAATCGCTGATTCAATTTGTTTGTCAATATCTCGAAGGGGGGTGGAGCAATCGCACGTGTTCTGCACGAGGGTGACTGCTATATCTCAGGAAGTAACCGGCGAAATCAAACGAAAATTGGTCCTTAGGTAGACCCTATTGAGTACAGGTGCTGATTCAATTTGTGTGTCAATATCTCAAATGGGGGTGGAGCAATCAAAAGTGCTTATTTTGTCATTGCACCTACTGTATCTCGGGAAATATTGCTGCGATTTAAATGAAATTTGGAATAACACTAACCCAATATGGAAGCAAGCATCGATTAAATTTTGGCGCCAATCGCCCCAGGGGAGGGTTGGGTGATTTTTGCGCTTAGTCAACAATGCGAAAAATTAATTCATTAAAAAATCGCTTTCACGCTATTTAATTATCAAAACAGCTGAAACTTTCAATGATTTGAAATTTTGTAACTGTTGCCAATTCTTTTTACTAACAAATAAAATGTTTGCAATTAATCTAAACAAGCTTTTGCAATGATTTCCAATTTCGCTCATTGATTCTGCTTTTGCAGGGCTATTACGATAATTGGGAAATTGTAGCTGTCTCCAATTACTTGGGCGAGTACGTATTTTATTTTGTAACCGGAATTCATAAGATAGATATAGAAGAAAGTTTCGTGACGGCCACGACAGCTAGTTTATTTTTCGTTTCCAAACGGAACTTACTATTTGGATTACTTTTTACTTTCTTCTATATCTAATATATGGGTCATTTTCAAAATTGGGTGTCATTTGAAAATTTGAAGTGTAAAAAAAAAATCTATGGATCAAGTATAATTCTGGAAAATAATTAATCAAACATACTTATATTACACTATTTCAATAATTTTCGTACAGTTTCTCTTTTAAATTTGTTTCAGTTGGGGTATTTTTGAACAAATATTATGAAAATTTTAATGTCTGTTACCGGACAAACTTTCTAAAATTTTACTACTCAAAGCTAAGTACAAAATAATATAAACATGAATTCCATGTGACTAGTGAGTCTTTCTATGCACTGAATAAAGGTATTTAAATTTATAGTTAATTATTATTATTTTTTGAATTTTTTTTTTGTCATGTCTGTTACCAATACTGCATTTTGACAAGTATTTTCTTATTGTAAAATATCATACAAACAAAAATGAAACAAAACTCTGTTATTTACTAATGTGTCACATAAAGAGACATTATATTAAACTTTAATAAAATTGATATTATGCTCATTAACAGTTTTAAAATAAAAATTATGAATGGTAACAGACATGACATACTATAATGAAAATGTACACTAATGCTGTGAAGTATATATATCTTCTTTTAGCACTGATTATTTAAGCTGAAATTCATATGTATATTTAAACATAAAGATTAAAAAGAGTATTTATTTTTTGTAAATATGATTATTCAATATTATACCGTGTTAAACCTACATTAAAAAAGAAATATTGCAGTTGCCGATCCAGTAAGACATGGATTTGGCAATTTCATTATAATATCATCTTATTCAATTTCGTATTGTCATCTTCTCGGTAAAATTTTGCATGGTTCTAAACCTTTTTCAAATATTTAACAGTAAAAAAACTATCCTCCCTACAGGGACGTCATTTCGAATTTTTCCGGGGGGGGGGGGCAAAGGTTGCATACACAATATAAAATTTACCAAAAAGTGGCAAAAACCACGCCCACTTATATGCCAATACATTAATTTCCCAAAGTCATTTAGGGGGGCAGGGGGGTCAATTGCCCCCCCCCTAAATGACGGGTCTGCCTCCCTATTAATTATCTCTGAAACAAAATATTTTACCGACTTTTTTTCTTCTAGTTTCACCGAAAACAAAATTTCCATCTCTTATGTCTTTTATTAGAAAATCATTACATAAAAACTTTTCAGTGGATTGCTCTTGTGGTGGTTGTTTTTTTTTCTTCGATATTATGGCTGTATTTTTCTGTTAATGTCAAAATTTTTGAAATCAAATCATATGCAAACATTTTTTTGTCTGCAAAAACAGCTCATATCTCAAAATGACATTTTGCTCTTTCCTAAAGAAAATATTTGATGGGTATGCATAGTTTCTTTTAAAACTAGTATGGCAGAAGGAATCACATTTCTGAAAGCTTCCACATGTTCTTCAGACACAAAATAAATTTTAATCTTCATTTTATTTTTTTAAATATTGTATAGTGTCCTTGCATTAGGAATGTCTGCACGCTATGTTACCTCTTTGCTTAACAGCAGTTCCCACTCCATCTACAGCCCTCTTATCATGATCCACTTCATAGAAGGACCATGATCCATATTATTATGAAATTCTCCGAAATATTTTTGTTTAAAAGAAAATAAATTCTTCAATCGATGCTGCGTTGTAGGGCCATCAGAAAAAAAAATGAAGTTTGAACTTCTGGTTCAATTTTTCGCAGCAGTATATCAAGAATTGCCTGAAGATGAGCCCAAATCGCTGCAGGCCCATGATTATTGCTCTCTGAAGGTGAGCAAAATGCAACGGGATCTTTTAACTTTTTCTAATACAAAACCCCAGTGTGTAAGGAAGCTTGTTTTCTTGATCCTCCAAAATGAAAAGATTGGTAACAGACATGACAAGTAACAGACATGACATTTTAAGAAAAAAAAATTGTGGGGCAAAAAATTCTACAAAATTATTAAAAGTTCTACTTGATTTAGAGTACAATCCCACTAAACTAAATTATCTAGCTGAAATAATTAATTAAAAAAATTATTTTATGCAAGTAATTAAGGTAACAGACATGACATAATAAAAATATACATACTAATAAAAGACTTCTGCTTCCTTTAAAGAAAACTGAACATTCAAAATGACTGTTGCTATTTCTTGTTTCCATGTGCTTCAGTACTATAGAAGTGTTGTCATTCCAGAATTCAATGCACAAGGTTTAAAAATTGTAAAAATGTGTATGGTAACAGACATGACATTAATTTCTGGACAACTCTTTGATATTAGTTAAAAAATTAAAATTTTCACTTTTATTCAAATTAACTTTATTAGAATGTAATTTAAAGTATGAAGCATGATTGCAAAATATGGCAGAGTGGAAAATTTGACTACTAAATTCAAATTCTTGTTGTTCAACTTCAGTCTTTACTGTTTGGACAGCTGTATTTTTCGTTCCTCTTCAACTCATTCCTAAAAAAACCATTTTCTAAACAAAAAATATTATTAAAAATTATAATGCCTGTATTGGAAATTGTCTGCTAATAAACATACCAAAAAGTAAATTTATTTAAAGTTGCTCAAATTTTTTTTAAAAAATATTTTTTTGACGGACAGCAAATGGCACCGAAAAATGAAAATGACCCATATAGAAGAAAGTATTGGTTTCGTGAAAATTTTCGAATGTCGAATTTTGACGGATTTGCACGTTTTGAGGTGCGCTGAGTCCATTTCGACCATTTTTGGAAAATGTCTGTCTGTGTGTCTGTCTGTGTGTGTGTGACCAATTTTTGTGGCCGCGCTAGAGCAAAAACTACTGCATGAAATCGAACAAAAATTTTTGCACACATGTACCACCATGTGAACTGGTGCACCTGACTTTTTTTAGCGAATTCCTCCAAGGGGGGTGGAGCAATCGCACGTGTTCTGAGCGGGGTGATTGCTATATCTCAGGAAGTAACCGGCGGAACCAAACAAAAATTGGTCCATAGGTAGACCCTACTAAGTACAGGTGCTGATTCAATTTGTTTGTCAATATCTCGAAGGAGGGTGGAGCAATCGCACGTGTTCTGCGCGGGGGTGATTGCTATATCTCAGGAAGTAACCGGCGGAATCAAACGAAAATTGGTCCATAGGTAGACCCTACTGAGTACAGGTGCTGATTCAATTTGTTTGTCTACATCTCGAAGGGGGGGTGGAGCAATCGCACGTGTCCTGCGCGGGGGTGAGTGCTATATCTCAGGAAGTAACCGGCGGAATCAAACGAAAATTGGCCCATAGGTAGACCCTATTGCAAACAGGTGTTGATTCAATTTTTGTGTCAATATCTCAAAGGGGGGTGGAGCAATCAAAAGTGCATATTTTGTCATTGCACCTACTGTATCTCGGGAAATATTGCTGCGATTTGAATTAAATTTGGAATAACACTAACCCAATATGGAAGCAAGCATCGATTAAATTTTGGCGCCAATCGCCCCAGGGAGAGGGTGGGGTGATTTTTGCGCTTAGTCAACAATCAAAAAATTAATTCATTAAAAAATCGCTTTCACGCTATTTAATTATAAAAACATCTGAAAACTTTCAATGATTTGAAATTTTTAACTGTTGCCAATTTCTTTTTACTGAGAAATAAAATGTTTGCAATTAATCTAAACAAGGCTTTTGCAATGATTTCTAATTTCGCTCATTGATTCTGCATTTGCAGGGTTATTACGATAATTGGGAAATTGGAGCTGTCTCCAATTATTTGGGCGAGTACGTATTTTATTTTGTAACCGGAATTCATAAGACAGATATAGAAGAAAGTTTCGTGACGGCCACGACAGCTAGTTTACTCTGGGTGTCGAAGTTTCTTTTGATCACTCATGCTCTGCTTCGTGCTTTTCCTTTTACCTTTTCCAAAAGATTCTTTTCTTTATATGATAATGTTTACAGATTTTAAGTAATAAATTTACCTTAATAGAGGAACATACACCAAAGTACTGTACTGGAAAGCATTAAATTCATATGCCCCCTCCCCTAAACCATTGAACCATGCCTTCAGAAGTAAAAATATCTCAGATGTTCCATGAGCTTAACTATATTCTCTTCCTGAATTCACATTCGGACAACTTTCCAGAAAACATGGGTGCCAGAGGTGAAGATATGGGATTCCACCAGGACATCAAAGAATTGGAAAGAAACATGAAGACAAAATAGACTAGTAACGATAACGGCTCACTATTACAATAGGTTTCAAAGACAGATCATAAAAAGAAAAGCTATAAGGAGAACAAGGGCGATTATTTTGGACTCCTCAGTCAGGAATAGCTAATAATCGAGCAGGAGGCAGATATCCTCTTGTTGTAGCCAAGATTGAATTCAAACTGATAGATAAAATGAATTTACCTTACCAGCGAGCAGGGGCGGCGCTAGCAGTTTTACCGCCCCGGACAAATTTTCAAATTGTCGCCCTCATCTTTAAAAAAAAAAAAAAAAAAAAAAAAAAAAAAAAAACACACACAGGTGGGTGAGTGTTCTAGCCGTATAAAAAAAAAAAAAAAAAAAAAAAAAAACAGGTGGGTGAGTGTTCTAGCCGTTAAAAAAAAAAAAAAAAAAAAAAATAGGTGGGTGAGTGTTCTAGCCGTTTACATTCTTATAAATTTAAACTTCTTGAGTTCAAATTATGCTTTTCATCTTTATTGGTGTTTTCCCTTAAAAAACGTGGTTTCAGAACCCCCTCCCCTCTCCACAAAAAAAAGTTTTTTCAATGTAAAGTCTGCTAGAGCTAAGTCTCGAAAAAAATTAAAAATAAACTCAAACTGCAGACGATTTGTAACTGTGACGAAGAGAATTCTGAGCCTCAAAACCAGACTAACGCAAATCACTGTGACCACTTACATGGCTACCTGCGATCTTAGGCAGGGATTCAAGTGAAACAGGCCATCGCAAATTACAATCGCTACTGGAAATGAATTACATTAGAACGTTTCTTGATAAAAACATCGTGACGTCAGCGTGACTTTTGCCTATGAAAAACGAGCTAGATAAAACGTCACAGCTTACTTGGCGAATAAGAGGAGATCGCTGAGTGCTTGTGAGCTCTTATTGGCTCCACCCGTAGTGACGTCATGCCAAGTTAAGTTGATGATAATGTAATTCACTTCCAGTAGCGATTGCAATTCGAAGCGATCGCATTGCTGTTTCACTTGAATCCCTGCCTTAAAACGGCTAGCCAGACGCGGCGGAGATCAAAGGAAATTTCGTACAAGGCGAAGTTACCGTTGTCGCCGCTTGTGGCGCTGATCTCCTAGGGTTGATTTGAGCGTTTTTCTATGTTAACAATCTAGATTTCGCTTTGCTTTTCAGAGAAAACCGCGTTATTTCTTTCAAATGATTTTTCTGTTCATGCATTATTCATCGAAACACATCCCACGATACTCGATTACACATTAATTTCATGTGTTCTTTTTTTTTTTTTTTCTGAATGTTGTTTTAGAGTCTTTTGCAAAGTATTGACGAAAATCATTTTCATTCTTTTCGCAGGCACTTTTTTTTGTATTTTAATTCCGAATTGAAGGAGGGGGTCAGAGGGGGGGTCAATTAAAGTACACTTTTGTATTTTAATTGACTCCCCCTCCTCCGAATGGGGGGGATTCCGAATTGGGGGAGGGGGTCAATTAAAACAGTTTTGTATTTAAATTGACCCCCTCCCCCGAATTGGGGGGAATTCCGAATTGGGGGAGGGGGTCAGAGGGGGGTCACTTAAAATACAGTTTTGTATTTTAATTGACCCCCCGAATTGGGGGGAATTCCGAATTGGGGGAGGGGGTTAGTTAATTGCCCCCCCCCCCGAATTGGGGGTTGATTCCGAATAAGGGGAGCGGGTCAGAGGGGGGTCAATTAAAAATATTTTGTATTTTAATTGACCCCCCTCCCCCGAATGGAGGGAATTCGGAATTGGAGGAGGGGGGTCAGAGGGGGGTCAATTAAAATACAGTTTTGTATTTCAATTACCTCCCTCCCCCGAATGGCGGGAAATTCCGAATTGGGGAGGGGGGTCAATTAAAATACAGTTTTGTATTTTAATTGAGCCCCCTCCCCCGAATGGGGGGGATTCCGAATTGGGGGAGGGGGGTCAGAGGGAGGGTCAATTAAAATACAGTATTGTAATTGATCCCCTCCTCCTCCGAATGGGGGGGATTCCGAATTGAAGGAGGGGGTCAGAGGGGGTGTCAATTAAAATACACTTTTGTATTTTAATTGACCCCCCTCCTCCGAATGGGGTGGGATTCCGAATTGGGGGAGGGGGTCAGAGGGGGGGTCAATTAAAATACAGTTTTGTATTTTAATTGACCCCCCCCCCGAATTGGGGGTTGATTCCGAATTGGGGGAGCGGGTCAGAGGGGGGTCGATTAAAATAATTTTGTATTTTAATTGACCCCCCTCCCCAGAATGGGGGGAATTCGGAATTGGGGGGAGGGGGGTCAGAGGGGGGAGGTCAATTAAAATACAGTTTTGTATTTTAATTGACCCCATCCCCCGAATGGAGGGAATTCGGAATTGGGGGAGGGGGTCAGAGGGGGGTCAATTAAAATACAGTTTTGTATTTCAATTTCCTCCCTCCCCCGAATGGGGGGAAATTCCGAATTGGAGAGGGGGGGTCAATTAAAATACAGTTTTGTATTTTAATTGAGCCCCCTCCCCCGAATGGGGGGGATTCCAAATTGGGGGAGGGGGGTCAGAGGGAGGGTCAATTAAAATACAGTTTTGTATTGTAATTGACCCCCCCTCCTCCGAATGGGGGGGATTCCGAATTGAAGGAGGGGGTCAGAGGGGGTGTCAATTAAAATACACTTTTGTATTTTAATTGAACCCCCTCCTCCGAATGGGGGGGATTCCGAATTGGGGGAGGGGGTCAGAGGGGGGGTCAATTAAAATACAGTTTTGTATTTTAATTGACCCCCCCGAATTGGGGGTTGATTCCGAATTGGGGGAGCGGGTCAGAGGGGGTCAATTAAAATACAGTTTTGTATTTTAATTGACCCCCCATTCGGGGGAGGGGGGTCTCGCTTCACAACTGACAGGCAAGGGTGATCAGATGACGTCCCCGACAGCAACTAGGAAACAGAGCTCACGATAAAAATAAGACCTAAAACTTTCACGTTCGTTTCAAGCTTCTAAGCTGCAAAAGGAAATTTGTTTGCAAAAGACGTTTGTACAAATTTGTCATTAATGAAAAATGTATTTTAGACATTCAAACCAAAATGCCGCCCCTAAAATTTGGCGCCCCGGACAGGGGTCCGGAATGTCCGCCGCTAGGGCCGCCCCTGCAGCGAGCGTCCGCAAACCATGGTACGGATTTGGCTGTAGCTTTTGCCTTCAATTTCGAGTTGAGCCGTACCATGGTTTGCGGAAGCTCGCTGGTAAGGTAAATTCATTTTATCTACCAGCTTGAAGCTGGCTATCTTGCTACGATAAAGATGATTTCTGTCTCCAGTTCGGTCATTGGCTATTCCTGACTGAGGAGTCCAAAATAAGGACGAAACCACGATCTTAGGATGTCATGATCTAGGTGTGGGTGTATTTGCTTCACGAATAGATTTTCTTGATCAAAGTTTCCTCCTCGTCCATTTAATAAATTAAATTAGTTCCAGCTATTATTTTACTTTTGAGGAAGGAACTCGCTCAAGAGCTACTGTTTAAGTATATCTACCACAATCTCTCTACCCATATTTGTCTGTACAACCAAGACTTCATGGAAACTTATATTCATTCCATGGGAAAAGAATAAAGCACTCCTTATCAGGGATGAAAAGGAAAGGAAGGGACCTTCATCATCCCAATTTCCACCGACGTATCCGTAAGGGCCATAGCTGTCACGCGCAAGATAGAATCATCACATTCGGTCTGCACCGAAACAATCCGGCATAAAAAACGGGTGCACAGGGGTGAGATATGGCGGAAGAGAGCTGAGATCTCTGTTTATGGTGACGTCGGACTTATCTCCCCCCTCATTGCCCCCTTTTTTGCGGGCGATGACGACTCAATCCTCTAACTAGACGTCCGGAGAGGCCTGAAATATGGTCGGGAATCGACTTTTCCCACGCACCCCCGTCGAGAGGAGGGGTCAAGGGAGGACCCGCGAAAAGACACCGAAACGTCTTAACTCGGGCAGTCGGATCCACCCGCTGGGAAGATGGGGAGCGATAGGAGAACTGCGAGAGGAGCTGATGAAGTGAATAGCAGGTATGAAGGAGGAAGGGGGGGGGGAGGAGTGACCTGTCGAAATCTGCGTTCTGATACTTCTCTTTTAGAACAGAAGACTCAGGCATTTCCGCTTCAGAAATATGCAGAATCTAAAATATAAACCCCCCACTAGTGATTAATTTTGCTCCAAAATTTATTCATTCTACTTTGCGGACAAGCCCGTCATTTCCATTTTTTTCCAGGGGGGCGGGGCAAAGGGTAAAAACACAATGCAATTTCATCGGGAATCAACAAAAATTATGCCCACTTATGTGTAAATGCATTGATTTCTCAAAGTCAGGGGGGCATTTGACCCCCCTTCCCCCCTTAATGACGGGCCTGTTTGTGGAGCATTGGCGGCAAAAGCGTCGAACCCACGGGAGCATTGATATTCTAAAAACTGCGAGCATACTCCCTCCGCGCTTAATCAGCATCTCTGAATGCTAAATCTTCGTAACCCCTAAATGTTGACCAATTCAACTGATTTTTTTTTTTTTTCTTCAATTCTAAAACACGACAAAGCTGTAATACGAAGGCTTATGGAGAATACGATTCCCAAAATTTTTGATTTTGAATCACTATACTTTACGTTAGTCAAACTCAGCGAACGACTGACCCTATTGACGGAAGGGAAAAAAATCGCGCATCTGCAGAAAGGTTCGCTGTCGCATGAGCCTGGTGAGTATAAATCAAGCGCGCTGTAATCGCGTTTGATTTATACCCATCACGCTTTTCTACAAAAGTAAAGTCGGATACTTTCTAACGGCCCTCCTTTATATGTACATTTCAGGCTGAAAGTACGGCAAGTTTTATAAATCTACCATTTTATCAATAATAAGAGCAAGGGACCCTCCGGTTACGACAAATAACTATCGATTTAAACGTTAATCCTAATTTTGTTCGAAAAAAAATCGACCTAAATATGCTTGAGATCTACTAGTCGCTCGACGTCGACGGTTTGCCTATACTGCCGTGCTAAGCGCAAAAGTCGTATCTGCAGGAGACTTCAAAATGAGAAATTACCGATTAAAGTTTTGAGCTTCAATAAATTTGATTCAGATGAAACTTTTTCAAATATTTCTTAAAAATATTTCCTTTGCACAAATGGCCATTTGTACAGGAGAAGGCATTGTATTTAAGTGAAATACATCACCAAGAACCACATGGTGACTAATTCAATTTTGACAAAAAGTTCAGATACAATTTTGGTACTTAGCACGGTAGTAAACCGCTGTCTAAGCAGTGGCGCAGCCACGGGGAGGTTTTGTGGTTAAAACCCCTTCCAGAGCTCCAACATATATCCCCTTCCATCAATATAGGGAAAAAAATAGTATTTAACCTTTTACAAACGAGATAGGTTTTAAAAAAATAGCTTACTGCTTACTGAGTGGGAAGCAATCCATTTTTTTTTCCAGTTCTGAAATAAACAAGTAATATTCCATACTGATAACTAATACTGGTATAAGAGGTCCGAAATGGTCTTAGTAAAACACGCAAGAGGATTATGGTCACTCAGCACTTCCTCAACGGAACAAATCCCTTTTTCAGAAAACCAGGGGAGGGTTTTAACTAGCTATTTATACAAATTATTTTTACTCGAAGGCTAATGACATTCTTCTGTTGGATTTTTAATTTCTACATAGCGACAAAATGATCTTGTGATCATTTTAAAACTTCAAATGATATAATGATATTCTTGCAAGTGATATAAAAAATAATTATTGAACCACAGCAACTATTTGCTTTCCTATATTGAATATTTTTACATTGTAAATTACTGATAAAGCAGCAATTTTTAATTTTGAAAACCCTTCTCAGAAAAAGTTTCTGGCTGCGCCACTGTGTCTAAGAGCTCTTATGTGTCTCTTGTGAATGAGGCGAAATTCGGAACAAAATCTCGGAAATCATTTCCTCAAATTCGTCCAAAAAATTCGAGCACACAGGTGGGTCCCAGGCACGTGGATTCGTGGAGATTCGAGTGTCGGAAGTGCAAAGACCCCGCGAAAGAACGTTATAAGATCGTCGCCGTTCTCTAGAAATCGTTTGGGCGCGCACCCAGGCAGCCGTGACGCCCGTTTACCTGCCGGGGTCCACAAGAACAATCGCGCGTACTATTGACCCCGAGAATTCTCCAATAAGTCATCTCGCTTTTATGGGCCGCCCATTATTTGGAAAAAATTTCACTTTCGTTTCGTTCTGGGGAGACCTGAGTTGGCATAGAGCACGTATGACGTCAAGTCGTTCTTGTCACGGATTTAATTCTCTAATTATAGACCAGCTAAATGGAGTACATTCAGGGCGCCCCGAACAAAAATTTTTATAGGAGGGGGAGAATTATTAATTTGCCGAATGAAGTTCCAATTTTACCGAATGATAAATCACAAGCATGCACACATGTCGTACATGCATAACATTTAGTAAGAAAAAAACATTAAAAAACAATTCAAAAAGCTAAGAAGAGCAAAAAATCTCAATGTTGATTTCAAATTGCCTAATCGTCAGCAAAATGTGCCGAATACGGAAATTATTGGGAGGTCACAGTGACCTCTCACCAGGGCGTTCCTGAGTACATTCCCCAGGGCCGCCAACACGACGGGCCCCTCTCCTCCAGAGGCCCCCCCCCCCCCATGGCCTCTCATTGCTCTTTGGCTCTGACATTCCCTATACTCAGGGTGCAGACTCAAGGCTAGATCAAGCCAGAGTAATGCCCTGGGTCCTGGTAAAATTTCATGCCCCTCTCACAAAAGCACAAGATAATTTATGCATTTTCAAAGTAATTCTTTCCAAAAAGGCGAAAAGAGAATTAAATTTACCTCATTTTGGTGCCCCTAAAACTATGGTGACCATGCTTTAATCAGGCCCTGGGTATTGTACACAAGAGCACGCATATAAAATTAGTAGAAGAATGCTTTATAATTGAAGGGACAAGTGGATAAATGTGATATGTGACATTTTTTACAATTTCTTGGAAAAGCTTTCAAAAAAATGTGTGTGTGTTTTTTGATGGATTTTTCTCAACGGGTAAAACGGGGTCATATTAGTTACCAACCATTTCTGTGACTAAGGGGACATGATACTGATGGACCTTCATTCATGGTAAAAAGTAAGTTTCAAAAATTGTCACATATAACCTTTATCCACTTGCCCCTTCAATTTCGTAATGGCTTTTACACCATGACAATGGGTAATGCTCTGATTCAGGACGATTGTTAAAAAAAAAGTATTGAGTGGGGAGTCAGTCGGTTCCTTCTTAAGCACATCTCAAATCTACCTTATCAGATACCCACAATAATTCTGCTTTTCAAAGAATAGCCGCTAAAACACATTGCCAATCGAAAACCATTTTTCTCCGGGTATAGGACAGTCAAAGCCTGAAGCAATCTTAGGACAATGAATCGAACATCTTCGGAATGTTAGGAATGGATGCTGAAAGGACTGAATTGACCATGGGGAAGAAGGTGTTGGCGGAATTTATGCGATGCCCGGAAGTCGAGGATGAGGGAAAAGTAAATACCGATGTAGATAAATCTTAATTGATCGCCTCTGAGATTTTGGTTGTTTCCAGAGGATCCGGGTGCGGGGCTGGAAACCACATTCATCACTTATAGTGATTGAATTTACCGCATCTGCTGGTGAAGAGCAGAAATAATTAAATTATAGTTTAAAAAAACTAAAAAATACGCTATTAGATTTAAACTTTTAACTGTCATGCCCGAGATAGACTCGGGCACAGCTGGTTTTCGAAAATGTCACGCCCGAGTATTACTCGGGGTGGTTTTTTTTTTTTTTTTGAGTGCATCATATTGTTATACCCGAATATATATCGGGAGACGTTTATTTCGGCTTCATCTCTTTGTCAAACCCGACTGTTTCTCGGGTTGGTGCTTGGAAAAGTGTTAAAAATCAAAATAACTTGACAGTTAAAGGGTTGATCAAACTAACATGCACTTATGATACATCAAAATGAAACATAGTTTAGCCTTTAGTGTAGTATTATGATATTTAGTGTAGTATAATAGTATTAAATATATTACTTTTATGTTTGCAAAGAACGTGAATTTTATCTTTTAACCCATTTACGCCCAAGTTTTTTTTAACATTTTTTTTTTCAATTTTTATCTGCTTAAAAGTCTTACTTGGAATGGCTTACGTACATTTTAGATTTAAAATAGTTCGCCGTTGTCATATTTATTAAGTTATTTAATGTCCTGTTTATGGGATATTTTGCTGATATGTGAGCAAAATACGACCTTACTTGACTTTACTTTTCCAAAGTAACATTACAGAAGGCATCTGTGATCAATTTTAAGCAAATCATTTTAAAACAGTTTATTTTTTTGAAAAATAAGGTCGCAAAAAAAAATTACTTTTTGTGGCTACACATGCTGGATCGTAGCTTGACTGATTTGTCTGAAAATAGCTGTCAATAAATAAACTCTGCTGTCCAAATAGTGGCTCTAACTGGTTTTCTCAAGAAGAATGACTATTTAACTTGTGAAAAACAGCTTTAGTTAAAGGATATACCCATTACATGTTTTTGTACGCAGAAACGAACAAGCGTCCCGTTTTTAAGCTACTGGGCATAAATGGGTTAATCAAACTAACATGCACTTATGATGCATCAAAATGAAACATAGATTAGCCTTTAGTGTTAATAATAGAATAAAATATATTACTTTTATGTTTGCAAAGAACGTGAATTTTATCTTTTATTCAGAGTTACATACAACCTTGTATACTGACAAACAAACAAACCCACATGGGAAACTAATAAAAGCGTAGTAAAAATGTTACTTTCTGCACTAAAAATTACTAACTTTTTCTGTCAAGCAAAAAATGTCAGCTTGTCCAGGCTAGAGGGGGGGGGGGAGGCACACACAGATTTTAGATGTATCGGCTATCATGGGAGAGTTTAGGTACGGGGCTTGTTTTACGGGCATGTAACTGGTAAACTAGAAGTTTATGGGTACTAAAAATCCCCATACGACTTTTCTGATGTGACAGTAAAATTTAAAACAGATTTTTTTTGTTAACTTCAGGAAACAATGAATGTTCGTCGTTCTCTCTGTAAGGAGTCTTTAATTATGCAAAAAGAGCAGTAAATATAGTGAAAAATGATATTGAAGCAAAAATGAAAGCTTTTAACATCTTGATATATAGCAGTGGTTCCCAACTTTGAAATGGGCAAAAACGAGTAAGTTTCACCTCAAAATAAATATTTCTGTAAGAAAAAAACTCATCAAGTTAAATGAGTATTGATACACATCTGGAAAAAAAAAAAAAAAAAAAAAAAACAGGCGCTGAGATGCACATTGGGCAGGTATGCCAAAAATGTGGGGTGTCAAAAAGCATGCAGGAGACAAGGAAGATTAGCAGGTATCATCCTAAAGATAACTTTACTTGAAAACTGCTATATTAGTGGATTTAGAATTAAGTGACCTTCTCTTTTAAAATAGATACGAATAGACTCCCCCCCCCCCTCCTTAAAATTTACAAAGCTCAGTTTCACTTTTTGTGAAATAATGACGTAAGAAAATCACAATTAGCAATTACAAAATCAGTCCATTTCTTAAACGCGTGTGAATCGATGAACACTATCATTTCTCAAAAGATCGTTAAATTTTAACATAGAAAAGAGGAGGGGTAAGCGAGGGTGGATCTAGCTTCTGGTTTAAAAGGGAGTCATTTTCTCGAAATATAAATTCAAAAAATGCAGTTTCACGCTATATTTGGTCGTTTAAGGGGGAGTCATGACCCCCCCCCCTTCTTAGTTCGCAGCTGAGGGCAAGACCTCACTTTCTTTTCGTAAATGACACCCCCCCCCCCGTACGAACCGCCTATGTTGATTTGAACGCTCATCCTGCTATGAAACTAACTTAGCTGAAAGCTAACTCCCAAACATGTACCTGAAATTTTACACAAATTCCACAACATAAAAAAAGATCAGTTTCCCACACACACACACACAAAAGACAGAAAGAAAAGAACAGCTAAATCAAACAGAAAGAGAGGGGAAAAAAATCAGCCACAGCCTGAAAAAAAACCGGACGGTATCCGACATTCCAGGTGGATAACAACTCGGAGATAAAGATCTCCAAGAGAAGCGGTCCCTCTATCCCAAAAGGGGGTTGGAGATCCCGCTAAAAACACATCGCGCCGACACCCCGGGAGGCACTGCAACCTGTTTTCTCAGGTAAGTAAGTCACCTCCCCTCAGCTGATCGACATAGGTTGGAGCAGAGGTGTCAAAGCACTTTTCTCCGCTTATCGGGGCATTCCTCCTTTGCCGGTAGTCGTTAAGTAGTCACGTGATGGATTTCTCTCGATCCCGGAGGAGATGAGTTGATGAGATTGGGGATGCATTATTGGGGAACGGCCACACAGGGAGAGAGATGCCCTCTTCTGCAAACTGCAACGAGCAGCTCTTGTGGATTAGAGTCGTTTTCAAAAAAATTCCAAAATTCGATGGTTTGAAATATATATATATATCTCTTTTCTTTCCGATTTTTGATAGGGAAGTATTCGATTTTTCAATACGTTAAGTACTAAAATAGTTTATCGTTTCGTAATTAAAATTAGTCTTTATTTTGTAAGTGGGTATTTAGTTTCGTTGGCTTTTGTACAGTAATTGTAAAATATGTTGATTCATAGGTTCAGGTAGGAACAGGGACGTAGGAATTGGGGGAGCTTTGGCTCCTCGTAGAATATTTCAGACCGGGTCAGCTCCCCCGGTAAAATTTATTTAGTACAGCTTTTTGTAACATTTTTTACCTCAAACCTGTTTTCAAAAATGTGATCAAAAATCATTCAAAAGTACGTTGTTAAAACTAATTTTGAAAAATTGCCAGGGATAATTTTGTTACCCCAGTTCCTGTCCCAAAAGTAACCAAAGCTTACCTACAATTTGCTTTTAAGACTTCTTTTTCAAAAAAAATCTATCCTCTGAAGTCACCAAAAATCGTTTAGTCATTCTAGACTTTTTTTTCTAAGCAAATATTACATTAAAAACTAAATTCATATTAAAAATCTAAAAGAGTACTAAAACTTTGTCGTCTTTCTGACAAAAAAGATATCAGTTAAGTTTTTAAATTCCTTTTTCACAAAAAATGTTTATTGAAAATTTTTGACTTTATAATTGAGCTTGTATGAAAAAGTGTTCTTTGCCTCCCCCCCCCCCCCACACACACACCAGGAAAAGCACCTTGATCCATTACTGTTCTGGGCTCCCCTGTATTAACAAAGTTCCTACGCCACTGGGTCCGAATGTATTTAAATGTAACAAATGATTTTCTGCTGATTGTTCTTGGGTGTTTTTGCAGGCAGTTTTTTTTTTGTTACAGATAATTTATTTCACTCTTTTCTGTATTAATGTATTGCAAAAATTGTCTGGTGTTACCAAGGGCGGATCCAGCTTGTGGTTGAGGAGGGTCAAAGGGCAATTTTTCACTAAAAATGGGGGTGTTTGCCATATTTTTCGTAATATTCGACCCAAAAAATGCAGTTTTGTGCTGTATTTGGTCGCTTGCGGCAAGGCCGTATCCAGAAAAAAAATTTCGGGAGGGGCCCAGTTTCGCACATTGCCCAAACACACATACATTTTTGTGTGTGTTATGAGTCTAATTTCTAGCTGCCCCCCCCCCGCGATGTTTGATGTGTGTGTGTGTGTGTGTTTTTTTTTTTTTTTCCTCTCATTTCTTTATTCTTATTATTTCCTAGAACTGACCTTTATTGGGGGTAGGGGTATCAAGAGAGATATGCAACGAGAACTTTTTTAAGTAGGGTAGAGTATCCGTAATTTTAGGGGGTCCGGGGGTTTCTCCCCCGGGTAAAATTTTGAAAAAAAGTTTTAAAATTCTGCATTTTGAGGCCTTATATGGGGAAATTGAGACTTCAAAAACATGTTGGAAAAGTAGGCAAACAACAATCTCATAAATTTTCTGCATTCTTTTGCAAACTAAAATTAATCAAAGCATAAAAAAATGTTTAGTTTAACAAACGATTAACATTAAGTGACAGAGAGGAAGGACAAGGGAGGAGAAAAGATTAACACATTATCACTTGCTTACATCGGTTTTCACTATAGTTACATAGTAGTTTTTGATCAGTTCCCCAGCTCACCGACAGAAACAGCACTTAATAACATAAAATAACCAATAGTATAAAACACATAAAACTCTTTAAAAGAAAAGTGTAGAGATTTAAAAAAATAATTAACGACAGAGTAACATTCTAGCCATTTAGTTAATTCATAGTTTAATTACTTGATAAGAAATAGGATTGAAGCACTTTTAAAGGAGTTTCAAAAAGGTATTTAATGATTTTCAGAGACTCTAGAACAGTTAAAATTCTTTAAAGCATTTCATTTGCACTTTTTAGTTTCTGACGTTTTAAAAGTTGATTGGACAGTCTTACGAAATTGTTAAAACTTTGAAAGATACATCTTTTAAAGAATAAAAATTGATATTAAAAATACTTATAACGACAAATTCTTTTTCAATCGCTAGTACTGCAGAAAACGATAAAATATTTTTGACAAAAAAAATAGAACCGACTTCAGTTGGAAATTGCTCTAAAAAGTAAAAAAAATTTTTTTCTTTGAACGCCATCGAAATACTTTTAAACATAAGTTTTGAAGTCGGCGCAAAAACGATAGGTAAAATGATATTTAACCATATTTTGCCAACATTTTTCAGAGAAACCGTTGAAAATTAAAAGCAGAATATTTGTACCGTTACACGAATGTGTGGTAATCAATGAAATGTATGCAAATGCTCTTGAAGAACATGAATCCATTAAAATTTATATCTATAGTTGAATTGTTGTTGCGTATGATTCTATACATCGTTTTTGCGCCGACTTCAAAACTTATGTTTAAAAGTAGTTTCGATGGCGTTCAAAGAAAAAAATTATTTTTTACTTTTTAGAGCAATTTCCAACTGAAGTGGGTTCTATTTTTTTTTTCAAAAATATTTTATTTCATTCTTTTTACTGTAAATGCACTTAAAATAATCAAAATATAGTTAAAAACTAAAAATTACGCTTTTAACTAAAGTTCAGAATAAAATTTAAATTTAGTTGACTTTCATGTTTGATTTAGTTAAGCCTTCATTCAAAATTCTCATTATCATTATTATTACTGTTTCATATCAACCACGTTTTGTAACAATGAATTTCATATTTAATCATTTAGGACAAATCGGTTTAAATTTGACGACTTATTAATTGATATCTTCGTTAATTAAAATCGTGTAGTTACATAAATTAAAACTAATGAAACCTGAAAAATTATCAATCTATCGGTATTTGGTTCGACTTTCAGTTCATTGGCGTTCAGGAGAAAGAAGCAGGACATAGAAAAATACTCAGTTTTTAATATAAGTAGATATTTCAAAACAATGTTATCAGCATTACATGAAGATAAAAGACCATAGAAATGAATTAATCCAGAGAAGTCTTACATTCAAAATTGTCATTATTACGATTACTGTGATCCCGATTTCTTTTTCGAACGATTTCTGCAGGTTCCCGTTATCGAACCCGGGCCACGAGAGGATGGGACCAATCGGAAATCAAACCCTTTCAAACAAAAAAAGAATTTTTGAAATCGGTCCAGGCGTCTTCGAGTAATTTCGTAACATACCAAAAAAAAAAAATTCTCCGACGAATTGTATACCCTCCTCCTTTGTTGAAGTCGGTTAAAAAAGAATACAGGAAGGGTAATATTTTACTCGTGATTAACATATTAATAAAGGAATCAATTACAAAGTAACTTCTAAAATACTGAATTAGGTATTTAATGAATAGTCAGAAATGAAACATGTGAGTCACAAAAAATTATTTTTGAAAATGTACTACAAAAAATGCTGGAATATGATTTTTGCATTACGCAGAATATTTTTTTAATCAAAGAGCTGAGTTTCGCACAACTTGATGCCCACCTCACCTCCCCCCCCCCCCCCCCCCATTTGTGTTAGAAACTTTAAAATTCATGGTTTACAGCTACATTTAACAAAGTTTTCAAGGTTTTTAAGCATTTGTAAATGGAATTTTTTTTAAAGTAACTTTTGTTTAACATTGGTGAGCGTCCAACAAAGTAGAGGGTCTTTGAACGTATTCGTTTTTGTGTGGTCTTGTTCATTGAAGACATATTTAGTTATTAAAATCCTTCGAGGGTTACAAATGCTTATAAATGGGGACCAACAAAGTACCCTCTTATTTGAATCAGGGCGGCAAGAAGCAATCTCAGCCTAGTCGGAAACTAGAGGCCAGGCGATTAGGGGGAAAAAATTCGAGTGGTGTAAGTTTTGTAAGTTTTATGGGGAAGGGGGGGGGCGCTGATCAAACTGACAAGTAGCTTGCCTTGAGCCTGAATTGATTTGGGAAAGAGAGCTGGAAGTGCTAATGAGAGTCTTGTTTTCAAGTATGTTTTGCAATTAATGAAAATTTGAATTGTCTTTTTTTTTTTTTGTACTTCTTCAAATTTTCACTTGTTTAATAGTTAAAAGGGGGAAAAAAACTTTTTTTCGCCATTTGAAATTAAAAAAAAAAGCTTTTTTCTTCTGTTTTACATTATAAAACATTTCGAGTTTCGAGGGGGGGGGGGGGGGGCTCGGGCCCCCCCTCTGGATAGGGCCTTTGCTTGCGGGAAGGGGGGGGGGTCATGACCCCCCTCTGGATTCGCACTTGAATGTTTCTATTACAAAACGTCACTTCATTTTTTCATAAAATGCTTCATATTAAAAAAAAAAAAAATTAATTTTTGAGCGATTGTCACGTAACACCAATTCTTGTTTCTCTCTTGAATTTATTTGTGTGATAATTAACTAGAAACATTTAAATGTTAACAATTTCTCTAACTAATTTATATTTCAAACTAATATGGGTATGCCACTGATACAAACATGTTGGGAAAAAGTATATTCAGTAGGGGTTAGTAAAATGTGAAGTTCTTTAGTAGAAATTTACTTGAAATTTTTTTCACGATTAAGATATCTCTTACTGTGTACAAAGAAATAAAAATCTGATGTTGACACCTTATGACTTTCTTGTATACTTATTGAATATTACAATCATGTTTAAAAACTACAAAGCATTAGTAATATTCTGTAGATTTAAAATTTTAAATTATTTCAGATGCTCCATTTTGTACAGTAAAGACCAGTTCAAAATAAAACTTGAAATTACTCTTAAATTCTAAAAAAATAGTTTGTACTTCAACTTAAATCAGGATTCATGACTTTGTTTAAACAAGCAGAAAACTCATAAGCTTGATTCTTGGCACTTATTAATTTCTTCGTTATGCCCAGGAATAAAAATATTTTACTTGAACTTTCAGCGACTGTATATGATATTTTAATGGGTAATTATAAGGCGTGTCATGATTTGTGTTTTATTTCCGTTAATTTCTGGTTTCATTCATATTTTTGTACATTGTACATACATATTTCATACTCTTTTCTGAAAATAAACTAAATAAAATGGAAAACTGAGACACATCTGTGATTCCTTAATTTGCAAGATTTCTGTCGAACTTGAATTCTGAGTGAATCTACGTTTCTTATAGCTATTTAATTTTATTCATGCAGTTTTGCTTGCTTGGAGATTAGTCTTTTTAATGGGAATTTGATTTCCATTGGTAATTTTTTAAGCATAACTGAAAACGAATAAAACTAGAAGCAATATAACTCATGTTACAAAAATTGATTGCAGTTAAACCATTGACTTGCACTATCAGTGGTGCTTGCAATAACTAAAATGAAACCCCTTAAAATGCACTGCAGCCTACGCCACAAAGTATTATTGTATATTTTTAAATTCCGAACAGCCAATACTTACAAACACACTGACACAACACATCTGACTAGAACCCATCAGGATACATGCAATACACCGCCAACTCTGCTATTTCCATCCATCAACTTTTCTCCTTCACGCCCCACCTCTTAGGGTAGAGCCTTAGGGTTCAACCATTCGTTTTCATCCATCGACTACAGTTTCGTGCTTATTATGACTCATCAGCATGTAATAGGAAAGTAGCCGAGTTATAGGCAAAAATACTCTTATAGAGCAGAGAGCCAAAAAAACTGATAGCTAATATGGAATTAGAGTACCATGGATGGAAATAGCCGAGTTGGCGGAGTATTGCATGTCCCTGCCTTAGCCCTTGATTAGAGGCGGCTACTCACTGCTTTATACCATCATGATACGTTTCTACAAAACCGTTTTGATGAAGTTAGGTGGTCAAAGCAATGTAACAAAAAAAAAAAAAAAAAAGCACACACTCACAAAATTATTTTCACTTAAGTTTTATTCAAAAACATAATCAATACATGGAAACATCCATGGCCACAAAGAAAAAGAAACCATTGACTGCAATGTCTCTGAGCTTGATTAGCTTTTAATGTACAACACATTGCTAAAAGAACAAATGTACAGGACCCTCAAGTATAGCTAAATCTATGGTAACAAATAACCTCTGGAATGTGAAAGTCACAACCTCGCAATTTGGCATTCCCATACCAAATCAGGTATACAATATATATTTCAGCATACAAAAATAAATTGCACATCATATTCTTTCTTTAACGGAATGAATTAATTGTTCTTAGCTACATACTTTGCAAGAAACAGCGAAAACAGCTTATAGCGAAATAGTGAATGCTTTGTACCATCATCGCAACCCGGGAGGAGAATCTATGCCAAATATGGAATGAAAAAATTGAAAGCTCAAGTATTCAACGGTTTTGTAGGCAGAAAAAAAAATCATAAGCAAAATAATACTTCCATAAGTCATTAATGATTAGCAGTGAACAGAGGTTTTTAGCGTAGTTTTATTTTTAAGTTGTAAGTTCAGTTTCACTCTAGTCTTGTAATTGTTGTGTTTGTGAAGTCCATCCTATTGATTTCCTAGCTCTAAATCGAATTCATAGCTGTGAAAAACTGAAAAGTTTTTAGTTTATTTCAGAAATATTCATGGAGTTGGAGGTAGGAATAGTTCATTAAAATTTCTACGAAACTTTAGTACCCGTTCAATGAATCAAAACTACTGCATCCATATGATAATACTATCAAGGTAACACAGAATTAAGTACTTGAAGCAGCTCTGAGGTAGTCTCAAAGTAAGAATTGCTAGATAAAGCAATGAATCTGCAAAAGGTACCATCGGGCATAAAAAGAACTAAATACACAGAGCAGCTGTTAAATATGATGGAAAAAAAAAAACTCAGAACAATAAAAATTAAAAATTAATGCTACCAAGGGAAAACAGGACGAAGTATTTCGAACAGCATTTAGATATGTGAGCAAAAACTCAGGATGAAAACTGCCTCCTAAGAGCGTGCCATGAGGGACACCCCAAATATATTCCAAATTTTGAAGAATCATAAAATACAGGTATGCAGACATACATACATACATACATCTAATTAAAAGGAGGCGTTCAGGTATTAAAAATTTGTAATACTGCAATCATGTCTCCAAATTTGTTGAATCACCAGACAAAAATTGCAGAGTAAGGACATTTCTAGGAGGTCACAGTGACATTTCATGACCTCCCAATGGGACCCTCCTAAATGCTATCAGGGAAACAAGGACTAAGTACTTGTAGTTGTACTAATATATTATGTAAGCAAAAACTAAGAGTGAAAACTGAACCCTAGAGATAAACACAGGAGAAAACAGGACTAAGTACGCAGAGTAGCACTTAGTTGTCATTTTCTCAGAAACTAAGAAAAAAACTGCACCTAAAATATATTACAATCAAGGGAGAACAGGACTCAGGGCTTGAAATAGTGCTTAGATAATGTCGAAGTAAAATTTCAGGAAGAGCCAATAATATTTTTAAAAATTGATATTATGGATAAAGAATTTCAAATCAGCATGCATCTAAAATCCATAAATGATCAAAGCATTACTTGCAATTCACTATAAGCGGTTTACGATGTATTAAAAATAGCTAAAACAGCTCAGCTCTCAATTTGGTAATAAAAATTTATGTCTTATAAAAGTGCAATAACAAAAGAACAGTCTCATTTTGCAGCTGTAAGTAGCTTGCTCAGACATCAAACTCTACTTTCCCAAAGCAATAATAGAATCCCCTGATAATCATTTTCAACTGTTTGATAAGTAGTGTTAGTATGCCAATTCCTTATCCTCACTAAAAAAACTTATACCTAAGAGAGTATAAAAAAAAAAAAATATGTGGAACCATGGTTTTAGAGCAATTTAGCTGGAGCATTGCAATCTTGGTGATATTGCGGTCTTGTCTATTGCGAAACTCTGGTATCTGGATGGTGAAATGTGAATGGTTATCGATCTATGAAGAATAAGAAAAAATACCAATCAAATTAAAACTAGATCAGAATAGAGGGCGAAGAAAATTAGTGCATGCTTTATGACCAAGGTATTGCTGTAGTCGCATCATGCTTTAAATTCAATTTATTGTGATAGGGAAATTTATCATTATTCTATCACACACACACAATTGTGATCTTAATTAGTGGTCTCATTTTTCTTGCAACACAATATTGTTTATCATTTTGTGTCTTCTGAATACTTCTCAAATTCAATAAAAATAAGGAGAAATTGTAAATTACATTAATAGACATAATACGAATGAACTATACTAGTTTCAGATAATGTGTTGCATTTTTTCTCAACCAAAGGTGAATACATTTGTATATGTATTGTTGTCCAAGATACATTTGTATTTAATTAAAGCCACAAAGACTGAAATTGCTCTAATACAAGCTTTGAAATAATATTTTTAAATTTGTCGTTGATATTTTGTTTTTTCTTTTTTAAATCAGATGTTTCAGAATTACATAAAACACGACCCGAAAATCCTTTATACTGTTCAAATCACTTCAACACGGAGCTCAAAAAACCAAGATTCCACAGCACCCGCTTTAATGCGATATATTGCTGCCATAGTTTGATACTGAATCACCTTTAATATTGCGGCTTTAAGATAAATACATTGAAACATTTGTTTTTCAGTTCTGTAATACAGGAAATGCACAGAGGAAAATGAAATTAGAGTGAACAAGTTAAAATTCATTGTATGAAGTGTTTAACTACCAAAGTTGGTGTTTTCAATTCCAATTTCTTTGCAAATTCTTTCTTCAGTTTTTTGATAGCAACATTTAGCTAGAGAAACAGCCAAAACAGTATAAGAGTTCCAAAATGGTCTCCTTAGAGGTTTAAACAAAAAAAAAAAAGAAAAAAAAAAAATATTGTAACTCATTTTTTTTTTTTTTTGTAGCAACAGAAATGCAAATTTTTCCTAATTTTTTTTCTTGATAGATATTTACTTTTGAAGCTATATGATTCAGAACTAGGTACATAAATAAATAAAGCAAAAAATACTCCATACCTATGTAGAAATTTCAAATATCTACATTTAAAGAAGATTTAGTATTGAACTAGAGCAGCAATATGGTGTAATTGAAGTAAATAAACATACAGTAGCAGGCGAAATAAGAAAATTTACTCTTGTGTTTTATCTCGAAGCTACCTATTATTTTCAAGATAAAAACAAGTTCAAAAATTTTCAGTGGTGTTGCCAAATCAAGATAAAATTTTGACTAAAAATATTTTTTTCATCTCCACTAAAATACTAAAACTTATTAATAATTTATACATATAGATTTTATAAAATACAATATTCTAACAGAAGAAAATTTTAAGTGATATGTAGGTTGCTACTTGTATTTCTGGCCTCGGTAACAATAAGTGTTGTTAAGTGAATGCTGATGATTCCAAACAAAAATTTTGAGATCTTTAACCATAATTTCTCAGAAAGTTTTGTTATTTTAGCGAGATTTGTGTTTTTTAAAGTAAGTTGAGAAGTTCTTCCTAGGCAAAAAAAGATAATTGACTCGTGGACATTTTTGTGCGACTATTTTCCCTAGTTTTCGACATGGATTATGAAGATAAGTGTGTATCGCCGAGTTTCTATATGAATCTTCCAACACTATCCTATAGCAAAAACTTGAATAACCAATTTAATCCTGGTAGACAGTCGCTCCACGACGAATTCCATGAAGGTTGTAAAAATCTCGATATTGCTAGTGAACTGATGAAGCATGATCTTCGAACGACATACCGTCGGATTGAGGCATTAGTATGACGAGCATCAAAAAGATTTTTCACTAAAATGTGGCTGGAAAAAGAATTGCTCAAGTTGCAGGGTTCCCACTCCTTTCTTAAAACGAAAAATAAGGACTTTCTAAGGACTTTTTTAAAAAAAATTAAGGACCTCGAAAGTACATATCAAATATACATACATTTTATCGGTTACATAAACACACTTTGGACTTCAAGCCTTTTGCCTTAGAAAAATATTGCAAAAACATTTATCATTAAAATTCAAAGCTAAGACTAAAAAATAATTATTCTTAATTAGTTAAACCAAACGGATGTGATAAGTAAATATTTTCAGGTCATGCTTGAGAAATGAAAAGAATATTTTTCCAATATTGCTAGCAATTTTAAATCATTAAATTGTTAGCAAAAGTAAAAATTAAGGGCTTGGAAGAAATTTTAAGGACCTTGAGACAAAAATAAGTAATTTTCAGGGCCCTTATTTTGAAAAATGAAAAATAAGGAGTTTCTAAGGACTTTTAAGGACCGTGGGAACCCTGAGTTGTATCCCGCAGAATGAGGAAGACGCTTAAAAGAAGGCTCATGTCAACTAGTGCAAGGAAATTATTAAGAAAATACGTTTAAAGTGCATCAATGGCAAAATATAGCATCTATAGAGGTGGTGAATCATCATATTAGACCAAAAAGAAAACAGCAATTCACTGTATTTTGTCTTTCAATATGAATAAATAGAACAAAAGTTATTAGTGGGAGAAGCACAGCAAAGCAACTGATTGCCTGTTTCTTCGCAAAAAAAGGTAGTGCAGCAACAGTGGCATAATTGGAATACAAATACAAGACTGTCTATTCTGAATGGTAATTGACTACCTGTTTGCTTGAGCATATCCCAGAAGTTCGAAAAAAGCAGAAGATGAGGCGAATCTTTCTTCATTATTGCAATCCAAGCTCCATGTACCGTCTCAAACAACAGAGTTTTTGACCTGTCAAAGCATCAAGTTGCTAGGTCAAGCCTCGTTAAACATTGGCTAGGCAGACAAAGACTATTTTTAGTTCGCAAACATTTAAAATAAATCATGTGACCAAGGATTTTCGGCTCCTGAAA
>JAXGGA010016169.1:0-27276 GCA_038373865.1 Uloborus plumipes | reverse complement strand
TGAAATCTTTAATACATTCCGTAGAAGAACACAAAGTTAATGAACACTATATTTTTTTTAATTGAGGGGGGGGGGGGCTGGAAAATAAAATTCACTTTCCCTTACTAAGTTTTAATAACTTACCTTTCTTATTTTTTAATAACTACAGGGAAAGCAATCTGTTATCCTTCCGATATGTAACGTTCTGTTTAAGATGTTTCTCTGCCAACGTAGTGCCAATGCAGGAAAAGCAATCTCTTCTCCTTCCGATATGCAAAGTTCTGTACAAGATGTTTCTCTGCCAACGCAGTGCCTATGCAGAGGAAGCAATCTGTCCTCGCTGCAGTATGTAGTGTTCTGTAAAAGATGTTTCTCTGCCAACGTAGTGCCAATGCAGGGAAAGCAAACTGTTCTCCTTCCGATGTGTAACGTTGTGTAAAAAATTTTTCTCTGCCAACGCAGTGCCTAGCCTATGCAGAGGAAGCAATCTGTCCTCGCTGCAGTATGTAATGTTCTGTAAAAGATGTTTCCCTGCCAACGTAGTGCCAATGCAGGGAAAGCAAACTGTTCTCCTGATATGTAATGTTCCAAAAAGAGGTTTCTCTGCCACCCTAGAGTAGCCAATGCAGGTAAAGCAAACTGTTCTCCTCCCGATATGTAATGTTCTGTAAAAGATGTTTCTTTGCCTCCGTTGTGCATACGCAGGGAAAGCAATCTGTTCTTCCGATATGTAACGTTCTGTAAAAAATGTTTCTCTGCCAAATCAGTGCCTATGCAGAGGAAGCAATCTGTCCTCTCTGTAGAGTATGTTATGTTCTGTAAAATATGTTTTTCTGCCAATGTAGTGCCAATGAAGGGAAAGCAATCTGTTCTCCTTCCGATATGTCACGTATTGTAAAAAATGTTTCTCTGCTAACGTAGTTCCTATGCAGGGAAAGTAATCTGTCCTTCTTCCGATACGTAACGTTCTGTAAAAGATGTCTCTGTCAACATAGAACATAGTGCCAATGCAGGGAGAGCAATCTGTTTTTCCGATACGTAACGCTCTGTAAAGGACGTTTACATGACAACGTAATGCCGATTTTTAGTTTATTCGAGACTTTTACATTATTTTAGCTGTGTTTTCTTTCTTTTTTTTTTCGTTTTTCTACAAGAAACCTCCAATCAAAGTTGCTCCAGAAATTATCCTTAAATGAAACTCCAGAGATCATCATTCACGTTGCCGCGTCCTTCTTCAATACGTGAGGGCGAGAGAGGGGGAAAATGTGGACCAACCGAGAAGCATGAAGAATTTCAATCAGTAAAGTCTTCGCATCGACCTTCCTTGTGTCTGTGGAAAAGATTATTACTTAAAGGCATTTGTCTGGGGAAATTTTGTATTACAACTACATACGCAATTGTATTCTTGTTTCAGTTTCTTTTCCTGATAGAATATCTCGTCGTTTTGGAATGGTTTGGGATCTTTAGACTGCAATATTGGAAAGATAAGTGAAAACTTGTAAAGAGACCTAGAATTTTTTGTGAAAACAGGCTATGTTGGAAGAGTGATTTTTATCAACGATTTTTAAAGCACTGAATAAAACTTAGCTTTTACTTTTCGTCAATTTTATGAACAAGATTATGCCTTCTACTATTGTTAGTTTCAATAAAATTGAACTTTAGTTTTTTTTTTCAATCTTAACTCTAGCTTAATATAAGAAAAACTTGTGACCTTTCAACGCAAACTGTGGATCAAAAGCATATTGGTCCCTTTCTAGAACTGGACTTTTTATCTTAAACCCTTTCTCATTCTAGTTTCTTGTTTCTCTCAACATTTTTTTGTTGTCATCTCTGCATCAGTAATTTGATTTTTCATCGTCGAGATATGCGTTCTTTTTTTTAAACCATTTAATTCCGAAACCATCAAGTGGCAGTTTTATTCATTCCATGTAGGGGCGTATATAGGTTTGCACCCTTCCTGGGATGCAGAAAATGCAGTGTTTCGGCAAATTTGACGCTAAAAATAATGCACGAAACACAGTATCAGCTAGACAACATCGCCAATATTAGGGAGCTTCCCATTAAAAATCACTGTCTTAGCTGCTTTCCTTTGCGGCATAGCGCAAAACTGCAGTGCAGCAGTATCTTACGCTTACCAAACGCTATTTCTACACCTTTTAGCGCATAGATGATGAGTTAAGAACAGCTGAGCAAAGTAAACTCGCAACATTGAAAACAATTCACTTTGTGCGCAAATGAGTAAAAACCAAAAAGCAACGTCTAAAAGCACAAATAAGTCGAGTTAAAATTGGCAAACATGTTTCAAAGGCATAAAGCCTCCTTCTTCAGTGCCAAGCAAGAAATGGTGCTTGCTTGACACTGATCCATTTCATGCTTTGGCACTGAAGAAGGAGGCTTTATGCCTTTGAAACATGTTTGCCAATTTTAACTCAACTTATTTGTGCTTTTAGACGTTGCTTTTTGGTTTTTAGTAAACTCATAACTCTATTATCTTCCTTTAAAACATTAATGTATCAATTTACGGACGTACCGTACAGAAAATGTATTAGTTTTTAGTACAAAATAAATCAACAAATAAAAATAGAAAGAACATTTCTAATCTCAAGAACATTCTGAAGCAAAAAAAAGAAAAAAAAAGAAGATAGAAAAGAAAACTAATACATTTTTTATATAGTTAAAGCCGAAATAATTTTTAATTCCATTTCACAATAATCATATCGAGATGAACTTTTTTTTCACATACTCCATTCTTGCCCAACATTTTTAAGTCTCGTTTTTTCCTCTGCTTAAATCCAGGGCATCAGAGTAGAAGAAAAAGCAATCGACTCCGACTCCGAAAATTTTAGAGCCTGCAATCCAACTCTCGACTCTGACTTCCTTTACCCAAAATCAGTCTGACTCCAACTCTTCTACCCAAAAATCAATCCAGCTCCCCCTAACGAAAATGTTTTAAAGAACTTCATAGAGTTCTATAGGAATCTACAGATTTTCTACATAAGAAATATTCTTTAGAAAAAGTTTCTATAGAAATCTATTAACAAATTTGTTCAGAAAAGTTTTCTGTACGAATCTTTAGATAATTTTATAGAAACACTTCATGAGAAGTGTGTTGTATAAAAGAATCAATCAAAAGTACTAAAGAAATGATTTATATAAAAATCTCTTCAGCTATGGAGAAAGTTCGTATGCAAAATATTACTAGAGTTTTATGTTTAAAAAAGTGAAAATCTAAAAAAATCTTGAGGTTAAATGATGTATGTCAAATATATTTCTAGGATAATATAGATAATTTAAATTATCTACTGTGCTAGAAAAAAAAAATCATTTTATATCAATCTTTTCATTCATTTTTTTCTGTATTTCTTGTTTAGTGAATATTTTATTTAAAAATAGTTCTGTTTAAAAGAAAAAAAAATCTGTTTTTTTTTTCTTTTTAATCTATATAAAAATGGGTGTGTGTATATATGTTTGTTCCCTATACAAATCCAGTTTCCTTCGGATTTTCATAAAACTTGGCACAGAGGTTCCTCGATGCACTAGAATTCACATAGGCGGGGTTTTGAAATTTTAAAAAAATCCCAAAAGCTCAAAATTTAAATTTTTTGTCCCAAAATGGTCATATTTTTTTTCAATTTTGAATAGATAGAGTAATTGAGATAAGCCTTTAAAAACACAAATTTATTAAATTTAACGCATTTAAATATGAGTATATTTTCCAACTATGATTACGATTAACAATGAATTATCAATTCAAGGCTCACCTATTTCATTGCTGTTACAAAAAAATACCTTCTTGGATTTTGCATGTTGCATTTTAACCGGCGCGACGCCGGGCATATCCACTAGTGCTAAGGACCCTATATAGACTAGAGCCGCTATATAGACAGGCCGAAGCATCAAGATTAAGTTTCACCACTTTGGATCCAATTCCTTAACTTTTACTTTCAAATTTTCATTGTTGTGGAGTAGGGTTACCAGGAAAAAGTTTTGGCACATTACTAAGCTTTGCCAAATCCACGTGCCGCTAATAATTGCTCACAGTGAAAAATTACCAAAACGCGATTACTGGCCAGAAAAGACAATCACTCAAACACACAAATACGCGCTGGATCCAAAGTGGTCAAACTTAATCTTGATGCGCCGGCTCGTATATATAGGGGCCTTAATATAGACGAGCCGACGCATCAAGATTAAGTTTCACTATTTTGGATCCAGCGCGTGTGATGTTTTTTCAGCCGGTTGATGAATGGTTGTCTTTTCTGGCAAGTATCGCGTTTTGGTAATTTTCATCATGAGCAATGATTAGCCGCACGTGCATTTGGCAAAGCTTGGCAATATCCGAAACTTTACTCTGGTAACCCTAGCTCCGCAACAATAAAAATTGAAAGTGAAAGTTATTGAATGGATCCAAAGTGGTCGAACTCAAGCTTCATGCGTCGTAGTGCATGATAAAATTAAAATTTGAAGTTTTCTCAATTTATTGTCTACCTTTCTCCGATCCGGCAGACCTGCTTAAATCTTCACCATTTCATCGTGCAAAAGCGTAAGTTTTTATTTCCCTCCAGAATTTGTTTTTCATCTACAAGGGTTATCATCACAATCTTGTCTGCTCTGTGATCATCTCTTCTGCTCTATTTACAAGCGCATGAAAGCATCACTTAACAAAAGAACAATCTTAAATGGCGGCATCGCGTGGCATAAATATTTATGTTCCATTCTTCAGTCCCACAGGTGTGTAGTAGCTACACTGCCAAATCGTGTCGCTACCATTTCAAAGCACAAAAGGAGGATGTCTGCATTCATTCATTCACACGATTTACGCTAGAATTTTAGTTGCTAGTTATTTAGCTGCATTCAAATCAAGCTTCCGGTTATTAAAACAAATAAATAAATAAAAATAGTGAATTAACTTTTTTGTGAATAGCTTATTCAGGTATATTGAGAGCGTAGAACAAAAGAGCGTAAGCAGACATTTACATACATTAGAGATTTTTCAACTCTTCTTTTTTCAAAATTTCTGCACACTATTTTGAACTACAATCAGGGTCACAAGCCAGTGGTGCCCATCCCCTCCAAGTTCAGTGGCGCAAATCCCCCCCCCCCCCCAATTTTTTTTATTTTTTCACAACACTCTTATGCTTTTTATCTTTTTTACCCCTCTTTTTTGTTTTACTTATTTTTTTAAATATTATTCATTTTTATTTTTAATGTTATTTATTTTTTTAAACATTATTTATTTATTTTTTTAAATTGTAACTTTTTTATGTATTATTAATTTTTTAAAAGTTCCAGTTGTGCGCGGAACACACACACACGCACACAAATTAAAAAAAAATCATACAGAAATAAAAGAAATAATTTAAATTAAAAAAATAAATTAATGATTAATTTTTATTAAAAAAATCTATTTCTAATTTAAATTAAAAAAATAAATTAATAAATAATTTAAATAAATAAATAAATTAGTTTTAATAAATCTCCCCCAAAAATTTTTATGGCTCAACTTACGCCATAATCCCTCCATGTGGGCACCCCTGTCACAAGCAGTAGGGTTATAGCCCCCTTCCCCCTTCCGCGCAGTATCTCCTGACTGGACGTCTCACGGTAATTTCCATTATAAAATAAATGCATATTTTGCAATTGCAAGGCAAATAAAACGGGGAAAACAAAAACATTTTTTCATTCGAAATGAAATTTGATGTTGAATTTCGGGAGGGGGGGGGGGGTAGTTGAGCCTCCAACTTCCCATGACCTTGCTCTCTAAACCTTTCGCTTAGCTTATTTTTGCTTAACGGTGTTTGTGTATTTTGTGGTAAAACGACTGAATTCAAAGCACCGTACTTTCAAAAGATGCAGTTATGCTCAAAACCGCAGTTATAATGCTCTCAAATATGTTTCCAGTTGCACCGAAAATCTGAAACTCAGTTTCTTGAAATTTACTCTGAAAGTAAGTTACAATCAACTCTAGTATTTCCTCTTGCTGATATATTTTTAATCACGTTCTTCGCGAATGCTTTGACAAAAGATAAAAAGTTCATTCAACGCTATTTTTGGCCGGCTTCCAAGAGTTATCTTCCAAGGGGGATAAAAAAGTCACGAAGTTTTACCCATCGTTTTCACTTTTAAAGAGATTTCATGTAGCGACATTTCTGATTAAAGTGCAATGATTTATTATTAGTTTATAGTTTGGAAATGTCAGGTTTGTATCAAAGGAAAAGACACCAAGGTACTTATGTGATGAAATTTAGTGAGGGGCTGTCCAAAAATGATATCGCATTTTGAGGGCGGAGGGGGGCTCGTGAATTGTGACAGTTTGTGACAACGGAGGAGGGAGGCGGTACGCAGAAGTGTGACATCACGCATTTTTAAGTAAGAATACAGTGGAAGTCCGATTTACGTTGCCCGCTTTGTACGTTATCCCGCTTCCGACGTCATTTCCTGCTGGTCCCTGGAAAAGGGTAACAGAAAAGATTCTGAATTTTACCTTTTTCTTTTTCAAAAAGACCGCTTAATACATTTTTCGACAAACTTGTCAAAATCGTTTTTCACTACAAGGCTCACACAAACTGACAATGTGACATTATTTATGGACAGCCCAATATGAAATAGAGTCGACCCTCGTTCTTTCGAAGTACTAGGTACTAAGAAAAATATTCAACGTAACCGAACTTCGAGAGACCGAAGATTGAAAATTACTTCTCTTATAAGACTCTCTCTCTCGTAGTGGTAATTAGAAAATCACAAGCACAAGTGCATAAAAAAGAACGAAAAATTCTGATGTCTTCAACAGTAGTACAAAAATATAAACCTAATTATATTTATAAAAAAAAAACATTAAACATATCGGAAAAAATTGCTCTTTCTTTGCGCGTTTTTCTAACAGTCGATCATTCAACAACACTCATAACAGTCGAACTTCTTCAAGAAAGAAGAATTTACCCACTTAGCCTTCTCAAATGGAATAGATAGGACAGTGTTTCCCTATCTTTTTGAGCCCATCGCCCCTTCATGACGCTGACTGACTTATCTCCCACCCCCTTCTTCCTTGAAAAAAACATAAGCTGGCGCAAGTGAACATCGATATTATTGAAAATTTAAGTACCTAACTTTAATTTGAAGTAAAATGTACACAGTTAAGCAATTATAACCAATCACTTTTCAAATAAAAATATTAATAAATAAATAAAATACCCCTTTAATTAATTATTTTTTTCACAAAGAGAATAGATAAGCATTTTTCAATAAACAGAAGTACATTTTTCAAGAAATTTTCTTTTCTACACTGGAATCTGGGGGAATAAAAATCTCTGAAACTAAAAATTTGAATCGAAATAAATTAAAAATCTGATATTTCATTCATCAAAATACTTCCTTAGGTTCATCTGAGGTGCAAGGAGGAAGCTCTTGAACTTCAATTTGTTTCTTTCTTAACTTGTGATCAATTCTCTGAACTCTGAACAACCGGTTTCGTACATGGATACAATTTCGATTTTTGCTACCTTTTTATTACTACTGTTTTCTCTTCTCAATACCGATCGCTCCTTAAGAATTTACCGCCCCTTTGAGGAATCAAGTCGCCCTTTTGGGGGCGATCGCCCCCAGGTTGGGAACCACTGAGATAGGACATTGCATGAGGTGAGGACAACTTTCCCACTTACTTAACAGGGGAAGGATAAGTAGTGGGAACGCTTTGTATTGCTAATTCCTCTTCAAACTCTTATTTTCATCTCCCGTTTTTCCCATTTATGCCCATTAGCCTAAAAACGGGACGCTTGTTAATTACTGCATACAAAAACCTGTAATAGGTATATCATTTTACTAAAGCTGTTTTTCACAAGTTAAATAGTCCTTCTTCTTGAGAAAACCAGTTAGAGCCACTATTTGGACATCAAAGTTCATTTATTGACAGCTATTTTCAGACAAATTAGTTAAACAACGATCCAGCATGGGTAGCCACAAAAAGTAAGTTTTTTTGCGAACTTATTTTTCATAAATTTAAACTATTATAAAATGATTTGCTTAAAATTGATCAAAGATGCCTTCTGTAATGTTACTTTGCAAAAGTAAAGTCAAGTAAGGTCATATTTTGCTCACATATCTGCAAAATATCCCATAAACAAGACGTTAAATAACTTCATAAATACGGCAACGGCGAACGATTTTAAGCCTAAAATGTATGTAAACCATTCAAAGTAAGAGTTTTAAGCAGATAAAAATTGAAAAAAATTGTTAAAGAAAAACTTCGGCATACATGGGTAAAACCAAGTTGTAACAGAACCACTGCAATGAACTTATATTGAAATAATTGCAAGGGAAATTTTAAATTACAAGTGCATTTTAGCCTTTTCTCCTGTCTCGAGTTGACCTAGAGTATGTCGATTAAATTACGCCTTCAATAAAAGAAGAGAAGAATTGCGGCCTCACTGAAGAAGAAAATTGTTACAAGTACAAATATAAAATTAAACATTTAACCCCTCACCCTGATTGTCGATCTTCCATTAAAACGAATTTCTCTGGTCATAAAGTATTTTATATCAAAATATATTTTATTGTTTTCGAGAGGATATGGTAAACGCGGAAAAGGATAGATGATCTTTTCCAGTAAAATTTGCTAGTTGTGAAAGCATGGGCCGTGGTAGCCCGATCGGTAAAGCGTCGGACCCGTAACCGGAGGGTCCCGGGTTCGATCCCAGCCGATCAAAGATCCACCGTCGTCACTAATGGTGGCTGGGCGGCGTTAAATAAGGGTCGTGGTCACAAAGTCCTCCAAGTGAAACGATACCTCTGGGGTCCCTGGCCCCAGAGGTAGCTTTGCTCGGCAGTTGTTCTGTTTTAATAGAACAGAGCTCTCTTCAGGGCCCCATCCAACGGACCTTATTCATGTGACGTCATTGCGGGTATTGACCGAGACTAGCAGACGAAATTTAAGATTTGGAACCAATCAGGATTGTGGAAACTGGATGTAAATACCCGCAAACGAAGACCGTTGCCAAACCGTGAATAAGGTCCACTGGTTAAAAGACGAGTTGTGCTAGGTACTGGGGACCTTGCAGTGAAAAGTTGTAAAAGCAGAATAAAGAAGGGAAATTGAAAATTATTTTCACACAAGTATTTTAATTATTAACTAGTAGAAACTGCAACAGTTTAACCTTTTATTTCCCAAATTAATTTTACAATAAATTTTTATATATTTTTTTTTTGTTTCTTTGACTTGAAAATACATCAAAAAACATTTTTACACATTATAAAAATTTGAAAATTTTGGGGGTGTTAGGTCCCCTATTCCTTAGGGCCCCCTAGAAAACAGTTTCCGATCACAGGTACCATCTGTCGGCCTCTCAGCGAAGTACAAGGAATGGTACTCAAAAGCGTCAGCATGATTCCAGCCATTTAGGAATCATATTACTAAATTAATATAAACGGCACTGAGTCCCGTCGGGGCATAAAGTTTTAAATCATTGAGTTTTCTTTCCCCGTCGGCCAACAATGACATCGGTTTCCAATCGTGTTAATTTAAGCCTTAGCGGCATTTGCTAAAAAAGTTATAATTCGAGTTCTATTTTACATGGAAGTTCCAAACACATCTTATCAGACGCAGATTTTTACTTCCTTTTACGTAGTAAAGGAAGTATTGTGATCGCGAAAAAAAAATCACTCAAATTTGAGTCTAAATTTTGATTTTGCTCATCCCCGGATGAATGTTCGGTGGTTTTTTCGACCTGTCAGCACGTGCATATGTACCTACCAACATATAAGCAACCGAAAAATCCTTTTCAACCACCCCCGAGTTAATTATGACGAGTTTTCTCGTGACGTCTGTATGTACGTATGTATGTGTGTCGCATAACTCAAAAACTATGTGCCGTAGAAGCTTCTAGCTTGGTATGTAGGCTCTGAAGATGGTCTAGTTGTGCACCTCCCCTTGTGGTTGCATTCGAATGTTCCCAAGGGGGTCTTTTACCCCCTTTTTGGAGTAAATCAGTTTTAATTTCAATGCAGACTCAAGTGAGATGAATTGGCGCGACGGCTTGGCGACATGTCGCCAAGCTTTTGGTCGGTAAGTGGTTGACGCCAACTTGGCGACCTATCGCCAAGTTGGTGAAAAATTATTTTTGAATTTGAGTTCAACTTGGCGCTATTGGCGATATTTTGCGAAAAATTCACTGAATGATATTAAAATCAGCAATATTTAGAAAATTAACCATTGTAAAATATTTTTTGCATTGTTTCGTAGCAGATTAGGGAAGTAAACATTTGAATTGTTACCTTGCTCACTCTAAGCACTTTTTTAAACACTTAAGGCAACTACAAAGAAATTTACTCGTAAAAGGAAGTAGTGTGGGGTCCATACCAGATTTTTTTTTACTTTCTTTTGGTACAATTGTTTTAAATTTTCAAGTATGTTAACACATCAAAAATCGTGAAAAACGTTTTTAAGGCTTTTAATCAATATCTTTGTTAATGTCATCCGAAGATGCGACCTTGCTAAGAACACTCTCGATCACTTCACCTTTCAAAAAAAAAAAAATCTTTTCAAAATCGGCCCATCCGTTTAGGCGCTAGAGTGCCACAGACAAATACTATACAGACACGTCAAACTAAAAACTTCCTTCCTTGTTGCGTCAGGGGTTAAAAATGACAGCAAGAACTATCTCAAACATTTGAAGGTCGAGTGGTTGGTTGGTTTCGCTTCTAAAAATCGAAATAAGCACAAATTAAGTCAATAAATATTTTAAAAAGGCTTCTTGAAACTGCGAGATAAGTGGAGTGACTTCGAGTTAACGAAAGAAAAAAAAAATCCATTATGCAACATTTATAGCAATTCGGAACCTTTAAAAACTTCAACATAAGCGAAAATTCGAATCAAGCGAGATATCGAAAGTCGACTGTATCATTAATTGATTATTATTATTATTTTTTTTTTTTGTAAGAAATGTCAAACATAATACACTGAAGTGACAAAAGTCATGGGATAGCAATATGCAAATTTTCAGATGGCAGTAGCATCGCATAGAACAGGTATAAATGCGCAGTGCTTTTACAGAGCTTTCATTTCTGTTCAAGTTATTCATGTGAAGAGGTTTTAACGTGATGATGACCGCACGACGTGAATTAACAGACTTTGAACGCGGAATGTTAGTTGGAGCTAGACGCATGGGTCATGCCATTTCGGAAATCGTTAGAGAATTCAACATTCCCAGATCCACTGTGTCAAGAGTGTGCCGAGAGTATGAAATTTCAGGCATAACATCCCACCATGGACAGCGCAGTGGTCGACCGCCTGCACTTAAAGATCGAGACCGGCGACGTCTGCAAAGAGTCGTAAATTCTAACAGACAAGCAACACTGCGTCAAATCACCGAAGAAATCAATGTGGGACGTACAATGGACGTGTCTGCTAGAACTGTGCGGAGAAATTTGGATTTCTTGGGCTATTCCAGCAGAAGACCGACTCGAGTGCCTTTACTGACAGAACGACATCGCTTGCAGCGACTCTCGTGGGCACGTGAGCATATCGGTTGGTCCCTAGATGAATGGAAAACCGTGGCCTGGTCCGATGAGTCACGATTTCAGCTGGTAAGAGCCGATGGTAGGGTTCGAGTGTGGCGCAGACCCCACGAAGCCATGGACCCAAACTGTCAGCAAGGCACTGTTCAAGCTGGTGGTGGCTCCGTAATGGTGTGGGCTGTTTTTTCATGGCATGGACTTGGTCCTCTAGTGCGACTGGACCGAACATTGACTGGAAATGCTTATGTGCAGCTACTTGGAGATCACTTGCAGCCATTCATGGACTTCATGTACCCAAACAACGATGGGATTTTTATGGATGACAATGCGCCATGTCACCGGGCCACAACTGTTCGCAATTGGTTTGAAGAAAATTCTGGACAATTCCAACGAATGATTTGGCCACCTAGATCGCCCGACATGAATCCCATTGAGCATTTATGGGACACCATCGAGAGGTCTGTTCGTGCCCAAAATCCTGCCCCATCAACGCTTTCACAATTATGGACGTCTATCGAGACAGCATGGCTCAATATTCCTGCAGAAGACTTCCAACGACTTGTTGAGTCCATGCCACGTCGAGTTGTTGCACTTCGCCGGGCAAAAGGAGGGCCGACACGATATTAAGAGGTATCCCATGACTTTTGTCACTTCAGTGTATAGTCCAACTAGCGGACAAAGATTTAAACCTGAACTCAACTGATTGTTAGTAAACTTTTTGGCAGGATCCATTCGCTTCTTACAACAGTGTTAAATAATTTTGATGTTGTATAACCTTGATCACTTGAAGGACATTCGAATTTTGAAAAATGAATGGTATATTATCAGTAAAGTTCGACTGTGACCAAAAAAAAAAAACTCCTGTTAAAAAAAGTCAGAACTTTCCGGGTGAAAAAAAATAAATAAAATGAAAAAAAGGCAATATTAACAATCCTAAATTATTGCGGAAAAATTATAGCACTGCTGTGATTTATCAAGTTTTACTTGCATTTTTCATTATTTTACCAATTTGTTTTGCATCCCTAAACATTAATACAAGTAATAGTAGTAATATTTCAAACAAGTTGTCTTTGCTGCATGACTTCTAAGTTTTGAGAGTAAATGTCAATGGAAAATCTACTCCGATGAAACTTAATTGAAATGAAAACATTCCATTTTCGTAATTTTTGAAAACTATTCAGAGTTTAGAGTTGAATGATAAAAAATAATCCAATAAGCTTTGAGCCAAAAAAATTGAAGTTAAAAACCAACGTAAATAAAGCACAAATTAGGTAGATGTACTTAATTTGTGCTTTTATTTACGTTGGTTTTTAACTTCAATTACACTGTTTAGTTTATTTTATATTTTATTCTCTATGATTATTAATTGAACTTACTATTTCAATCTATTTTAAATTGTTACCTAGTAATTCTGCATTGGTTATTACGACATTTTAACTTAGTTAATTTCAAATGTTTTACTAAAATAAATATGCAAAGCAATGTTAAACATTCAAAAAAATTGGAAAAAAATTATGTTGTCATTGCTAAGTTTTCCTTCAACATTACTATATCTTATCAACAAAATCGATACAATTTCAAGATATTAAAACACTTCTATTAAAAAAAAAGCTTTTCCAAGCAAAAGTGGACAAAAGTTCCTCTGCAATTAAAATGAAACTTAATTTAGGAGCAACAATACACCACGTTGCACAAAAAGTATGAAAATCAGATCTGATAATTTCTCATGGCGCTTCTAGCCCATTGATTACTTACAATGCTAAAGGCAATTTTATTCATTTAACTTTTCAAACCTTGGACTTACCGATAAAAATGAACAAAAAAATCTTACTTACAGAACAGTTGTTTCTTTTCCATGGCAACAAAATCGGAAAAATGTACTAATGTCCGATGATTCAACGCATAATAATCTAATAATCTGTTTTTCTTAATAAAAAAAGCTCAACTGATACTATAAAAACCCTTTCATTCCAAGACAATTTGGGCAAAGTGACGTCTTTATCAGAACCGTTATCAATTGTTGATAACTGACTACATCTTCTGCTGCTATTAATCCAGTTTTTAAAGCAGCTCTTCGAAGACTCAAGAGTCTTCTGCCAAAATTAATATTAATTTAGAATTTTATTTTCAGAAATTGTAACAATTAAGTATGTAACGAATTGTGAAAATAATGTTGTCATTTTTTGCATCCTCGTACGAAGTATAGTCCAGGATCTAACAGCACTTCTGTAGGAATGTTTGAGTACGGAGAATTTTTTTGCAAAAATGTTTAGTAGGTGCCCTAGGAAGTATTTTGGACTCGGGTGGACATCCGCCACCTGGTGCATTTTTTTGCTATGATGTCATCAAAGATGGCGGCCATTTTGGCTCTCATAAATGCTAAAAAATGCCCAGCACTTCTGCAGGAAATTTAAAAATTGAGAATTTCTTTTCAAAAATGTTTAGTAGGTGTCCTAGAAAGTATTTTAGACTCGGGTGGACATCCGTCTCCTGGTACATTTTCCTGTTATGACGTCATCAAAGATGGCGGCCGCTCGATCCTATAATGGCTCATATCTATGTTACTACTGGACCGATTTGGATGAAAATTGCGATTTTTTTTACTAATTTGTCTGATGCTATTTGTCTTCAAGCTGCACTGTTAGAAATTTATTCGAAAAAATAATTGAAAATAAATGTATTGATTTTTTTTTTTTTTTTTTTTTTTTTTTTTTTTTTTTTTTTAATTTTTAACTACCAAGACTTAACCGTAAAAATGGTGTTAACCCTTTTATTTTCACGAGAAAATGCTAATTTACCGCTGCTTGAATGCCAAAAGAATAAAGCTGTATTGCATAATAATAAAACGTCCTGCTCGTCTAAGCGATAGCAAGGAAAATTTAAATTTAGTTAAAATAGATGAGAATGAGAAGAAATATGAAAATTCAGACGTATTGTAGCAGTTTAGGAGAACTATTTATCCCTGTTTACAGTTCCGATGTTGTTATTGTTTATGATTTTTCTACTCTGAAAGAATATTTGAAGATCCTCCTTTACCATTCTGTAGTGCTAAAGGTACAATGTACAAAAATATTATCTCAATTTATGGCCCGTGGCACTCTTTGCACTAGAAGGTGGCAAATTCTCAAAGTCAATATTCCTCACATCAGGATACAGCTATAATCTTAGTTCATCTAAAAATTCAGTGTATGACCCTTTTCGTATTACCTGCACTACGTATTATTTTGCTTGATTTATGAATTTGTTCTACGTATTCCAGTTGGATAATATACGTGGAATGTTTTCACCTGTTTTTCGGTGAATATTATGAACAAAAGTCGCGTAGAATCCATAACTCCAGTGCTCCCCCAAAGTTTCTAAACACCTAATCACAGAATAACAGTATACCAGGAAAATAAAGCTAACACCATTATTCTCGAAGTCTGCTTCCTCTGCTATCACGCAATTTAAGTCCAGGTCTTTCCACGTTGTAAGATCAGTTTGTTTCCTTATTATGCCCCAAAGCTGTTGTTTAGGACAGGCAGAGTAGCATCTTGAGAGATTTTAATAACATGTATAACAAACAATACTGCTACCTTGGCTCTACGCTCGTAGACTTTTTAGGGAAAAATTTGCTCTAACTGTCAAAAATTTTACAGACTCTTTCACAACCTTTTGCGACACTCCCAATATATGATCGAAATAATAATAATAAAAACAGGAACTGCTTCGGCAAGTTTTTTGTTTTTATCTGTCATAACCTTTCGTGTAGAAAAGTTCACTATATAACAGGACTTTTCACCAGAATTGAACACATTTTCTTTTCTTATGTTACCGTAAGCTTGTTCTAGCTCTTTTAACAATGCACCTGTTTGTAAATTTAACAAATTCTTGTTCATTAAACATTGAACAGTTTTCAGATAGTTCATACTAAAAGAGCTCTTCCACGTCAGAGGAACGAGCTAAAAGTTTTCGCATCATGAGATGAGGCCGGTAAGGCTGACTGTTTGACTTCTTTTTACTGTCTTTCCTTGTAGTAGTACAAGCATTTTGTGTTTTGTTGCAAGGAAATACTGCCAATATGGCTTTAAGCATGGAGCTTGAGCGATCTTGACTCTTTTTCCCTCGTATCGTATAAAGTAGTCTCCAGTATGTCTTCAGTCACCAGTATTAAATAAGTTTAATATATTTTTCATTGTATCTTTTGAAGCCAGTGTTTTTGTCAGTGTGATGTATTGGGAAGTAGATTAAACAAGTCTGTTTACAATGTTTAAATGTGAACTTTCTAACAGTTCTTATTTAAACATTGAGACAGCTTTGCATCTAAGTTCAGAGTTTGCTTCTAAGAAAATTCATGGTAGTTGTTCAAACCATTTCTCTTTTGGACAAAATCGTGGTTAGTTCCAATATCATGTCCGATTCAATAAACACATCGGATATTAGACCTTTTCAAAGAAATTTTCCTAAACAGCATATTACAATTGTTGCCGTTCGGAATGCACCCAACCCCTTTACAATATTTGCAAACTTATCTGGAATGTTTAGTTGAACATCACATACGATAACGTGTACACACCTTCGTCATAGGTTGCTGGTAGATAGTTCTGGCCAGTGGCGTACATAGCACCCCAAAACCCCCACGGAGCAGAGGGGGGCATGAGGTTTTAGGGCGCACCTTCCTGAAAAATAGCACTATGAGTCACACGGGAAAAAAAATTCTTATAGTTTAACAGGGAAGTGGAGGTGCACTTACAAATATAGCAAGGGGCGCACTTAAGACTATGTACGCTATTGGTTCTGGCCCAGCTGGTTGAGGACACGATTGAAATTCATTTGAGTTGTGTAAATAGTTGCATGGTAATTTATATGGTATAGATTCATTAGCAAAAATCAAAATTGTTGTTACTGTGGATTTTCTTCAAAACTGAATTTACAGGATGGTAAAACCGGTTCTTCGAATGTTTTCAGAGGGGAAAAATCATAATCAACAACAACCATCAGAACTGTGTAAAAGAATCAAGTAACTCTCCTAAACTGATACAGCATGTTTGAATTTTCGTATTTCTTCTCATTCGCCTCTCTAAGTTTAAATTTTCCTTGCTATCGCTTGGACGAGCAGGACGTTTTACTATTTTGTAATACAGCTGCATCCAGTGGCGTACTCAGGTGTTGGGCTGATAGGGCTGCAGCCCCCTCCGAAATTTCTGAAACGAATTTTTAAAATGCAAGCTTTCTTCTTTTTTTTTTTTTCTAAATCCCCCCCCCTTTTTTTTTTTTTTTTGAAATACCAAAACGAGAAAAGCTTTTAGAACAGATAGTTAAGTGTAGGACAAAACTAAAAGATTTTTTTTGACATGTCTACTTTCTACTTTACTGTACGTCATGTTTATAATTATCCTATCATTCCATTTTGTTCATTTTTATTGTAAATCTATGTTTTAGAAATACAACACACACACAATTAATGTTTTACGGTCATATAATTCTGCTAAATAAATTTCAGCAAATTGAATAAAACCCAGTATTGGGAACAATAGTAAAATAAACTGCAAAATCATCATTATTAGAGCGTTAATTTGCCAAAATATTGCAAATAAGTGTTTCAGCAACACTTCTTTCAATTAAGAATTTTTTTTCATTTTAAATTTATCATTCTCTGTGTCTATCAAAACACTTTCTTCACAATAATTTTAATGACAAAAAAGTTGTTTTTAATGATGTATTTTTGTCGACTTAAATAGGCATTAAAGCAGAAATTCGAGACATTTACTTTTCTTAGCTACATTTCATGAGGTGCTCCTCCCACCTCGCTCGCAAAGAGTCTTGACTCAGCCCCCCCCCCCCCTGAAATGATTTGTCTGCGTACGCCACTGGCTGCATCTTTTGGTATGCAAGCAGCGGTAAATTAGCATTTTCTCGTGAAAATAAAAGGGTTAACACCATTTTTTATGGTTAAGTCTTGGCAGTTAAAAATGAAAAAAAAAAATCAATAAATTTATTTTCAATTATTTTTTCGAATAAATTTCTAACAGTGCAGCTTGAAGACAAATAGCATCAGACAAATTAGTAAAAAAAATCGCAATTTTCATGCAAATCGGTCCAGTAGTAACATAGATATGAGCCATTATAGGATCGAGCGGCCGCCATCTTTGATGACGTCATAACAGGAAAATGTACCAGGAGACGGATGTCCACCCGAGTCTAAAATACTTTCGAGGACACCTACTAAACATTTTTGAAAAGAAATTCTCAATTTTTAAATTTCCTGCAGAAATGCTGGGCATTTTTTAGCATTTATGAGAGCCAAAATGGCCGCCATCTTTGATGACGTCATAGCAAAAAAATGCACCAGGTGGCGGATGTCCACCCGAGTCCAAAATACTTCCTAGAGTACCTACTAAACATTTTTGAAAAAAAATTCTCCGTACTCAAACATTCCTACAGAAGTGCTGTCAGATCCAGGACTAGTAAAAGAAGTATTGTATTTACGTAATTTTTATCACAACTTCCGGAATAAATTTCAAATTAACTTACCTTTGAAATTATATTGGGTAGCTTTTTCGGCAACTTTGTACGTGCTCACGAACTTTTGGACTGCCGAAATATTCATTTTGACTATCTCCGAGTTTATTAAAGGTTGTTATTGGCGGCTAAAGTTATTTTGAAATGAAAGCGAAATTAGGCGGTTATTTTGCCCAAAACATAGGCAAAAAAGAATATTTTGCACATACAATCAATTGTAAAAAAAAAAACGATACTTTGGTGCATAAAAACTCCAGTTGTTTTCCTTTTTTTCCCACAGGCAAAAAAATTGTACGAAAATTGAAAACTCGCTTACAAGTTTACCTCCTGCTCCTCTTTTCCGAAAGGGGGGGGGGGGATTTTACCTTCTTTCTTTATTTTTTGAAAATAAGGGTTTTAAAATGTAGGAAAGGAAAATGTAAGAAACATATTCACGATCATAAATGTGTGATGCTCATATTTCTGTGAGAAAAGTTTCTCGTTTTTGCGACAGCGATTTTTGTAAAGGGTTCGTTTTTGTCCCAGTCAAGCTGATTATGGATGGCAATGTGTTCCAAAGCTTAGTTTTTATTTGGAAAATTGCAGAAGCCATAGACTTTTCAGTCTGCTATTTATTTACTCTTGACACGATTTTCATGTCAATTCTAAGTAAGAATTGACATGGAAATTGCTTCAACAATGAATAAGTAGCCACATAGTAGTAGTCAATCAATTTGTAACACTGCATAGCGTTGCCAATTGGATACATGGACTATTTTTCCTTTTGACCATGCATAAGGCAACGCAAGCGTAAAAAGCAACTATTAGGTATCTTTAAAGCAAATCTAACCATCTATCTTCAAAATTAATTATTTTTAAATGTGTTCCAATGTTTTCTTATTACACTAAAAACATATATATATATATATCTTTCAAAGAACAAAAAATCATGCAGTGTAGGGTTAAAATTAGCTTTTTGTAACACTGACTGGTTCTCTACACCTTTCAGCCGTAAGACAATTTTTTACGACAGTTTTATGTAAAAAAATTGAGTGTTACTTATATTTCTCTTCCGCTTGCTTCAAACTCATCATGTAGGCTTGGGGGATCATCTGGAAATAATTTCCCCCGCTTTCAGAAATACAGTGGGTGGCTAAATTATTAAGGACTCTTTCGAAAATTCACATTTGTTAGGATTTTTCGAGAAATAAGAGACTAATAGTTCTGTAACTTTAGTCACATAAAATATTGGCTTCAGTTGACACACACACATTTCCTAGTTAAAATTAAGTCACCCATAAATTTAGGGGACCAAACAAGGGGGGTTGACAACGAAAACGTTTTTTGGCCATCAATTATCGTAAGTAACTTGGAGTAAGCTTTAAATTTCAGAAATTTATTAGCATGATATGTTTAAGTATTGTGCATAGTTTTGTAAAAGTACCACACTTATGTTCCCGAAGATTGAAACAATTATTTTAAAACTTTCAATTTTATTTGAAACTTCTGGGCTCATAACACGCCGAGTTTTCTGTCAAACTTTACACCAAATAAATGGGTGAATCTCGGTAAAAATAAAATTTCTGAAGTTTAAGCACAATTTTCCAGAAGAGAATGTTCCACGAATTTACAATAAAAAAAATATATTTAGTCCCCCCCTCCCCCTTTTAAAAATGAAACAACGTGCGTTCATACGTTTTTGTGATGTAGTGTAGGGATAAAAGCCCAGGATGCTTGCTAAAAAATGTTTAAAAAAAAGGGCAAAGCATATTATTAAAGAATGTAAGCACCAGAAGTCTGTCTTCGCCAGAAATGTCATATTTTTTTCAAAGATAAAAATATTTTGCTTGATTGAGTGTAGAAAGAAATGCACTGCTATAATTCACATAAAAAAATTCTTGATTAATAAAATTAAAAAAAAACAAAATTTTAAAATATTAGGTAGGCTCATACCGGGGGATTATGAGTCTCTTTTTTCCGGATAGATAATGGCCACTTCTTATTGTTAATATTCTTATGAAACAACTAAATCATGCTAAGCCATCCTCATACATGTGCCATTTTTCTATTTTTAAAACCAAAAATAATGCAAAAGTAAAGTAATCAAGAGAAAAAATGATTAATTGTCACAATTCTATAAAAACATCTTCAAAGTAGATCGTCTAGGAAAATCCATTTTTTTTAAAGATTAACCTCAGAGTGACACACTTATGAAAAAAAAAAGTATTAAAGTTATGCTGATATGTATCCTCCGTCTACTGGGATAATTCCTGGTCACCTGGGTCATTTTTAGTCAGTATATTTTCTGATATTTTAAACACTTTTCTTATTTATTTCAATGCAAATATCAGTATTTACTTCAGCTTATGCTTAACTGTGCCAAGCTGAATTGGACCTTGTAACTGCATGAGAAAAACTAGCAGAAGAGAAATCAAATGCAATGCACAAAAAGAAAACTCCAAAGCAGAAAAATGAAAAAAAGATAGAAAACCTTGCTTGTGAAACAAAGCTCAAAATGTAATCAACAATACCCCAAAATGTAAACTGAGTATAATTTGGAATTGCTAATGACAAAGAAAGTAATAGAGAATTTTGGAAAACAGTTGCAAATTAATGATAATAACAGTTGCAAAAACATTCCTGCTTGGAAAATGTTATAAGATGGTGCTACATAGAACTTATTCTACACTTAAACATAAATATTTTGCTGTGTATAAAGATAGCGACCCATACTACAACAAAAAGGCAGCTTAGATTTTTCGACAAGGACAAAACAAAAAAAGAAAGTTCTGAGATATAGTGTCGGAAATTTTCCTTCATATCCAAACAAGACATTCTTAGAAGTAATTCGAACATATGTTACAGGTTTGTAAATTCAAATAATTAGAATTAAAAAAAAAACTTTGCAGTTGAAAGTTTCAGGATAAAAGTAGCATACAAATATTATAGGAAATTCAGAATATTATTGGAATATTGGAGCACAAACAAATTGTATGACGTCTTCTATCTTTATATAAACTAGTATTTTTTTTTAAAATACAAGACTTTCAACCATCAAAAATCTCTTTGCAGGCTAATAAATGAAGGGCTTGGAGGATGAAGGGGCGAAATTACATTTTAAAAAATGAACACTCTGTACAATGGTAAGCAATGGATACAGGCAAGCAAATAAAACTTGGTACATCAAACAATATATGTCAATACACCAATTTCATACGCATACTAATGACAAAACCAGAAAACAAAAAAGCTGCAACAATAAAACTTTGAACTTTAACTACTCGCAATTTTTGTTTTGTCACATAACCCCTTCATGTCCCAAACCCTTCAAATGACAAGTTTGAATAATTATTTAATTTTGACATGGATTGCATTAAAAAAGGGGGGTGATGCATTATTACCCCATGTCTGACCCATAATCTCGGACAATTCTTGGTAATTGAATAATTTAAATAAAATAAATAATAGTTCAATTTTTCGGAAAAATGATTATTTGAATAATTTCTAAACTATTTAAGCTGACTCTATGACAAATTAAATCATTTCACGTTTATACTTCAGAAGATTTTATATTTTCAACTAATTCCATTTCTTGGATCAATCTAATGAAAAAAGACCTTTTTGAAGTATATTTTTCGCGCAAATACATAAAAATTTTTTCATTATGAGTTAAAAATACAATATAAATTTAGTGTTTCAGAAAATTACAATTCAATTAATTACCACAATATAATTTTTTCCAAAAATTTATTATTTTTTGATAGTACAGATTATTTTACATTACATTTTGCAAAAAATGAAGATCTTTACAAACCTTTATAAGAAAACTCAAATTTTGTACACAATGACAAAAAAAGTAATAAACAGCATTAATGTCTGCTTAGTCTTCTTTAATAAAAACTCAAAGTCCCTGCTACACATTTCAGCAGGAATAATATTTTCCCAAACACATTCTAAACTTTCAAAATCAAAATTGTTTTCCAAATTCAGTTTTTTGAAACACTTCTACTCTTAGTTTCTGAGACAACTTCTTTCTTGTCTTGTGGAGCTAAATCTGAAGACAACTTTCCTCTTTTTCTCATTTCTTCAAAGTTTTTTAAGAGGTCTAACTTCTTCTCTTTGACCAACTTATCCTTCCAGTTTTGCATTTCAAGCGAATACCTTTCTTTATCTTTCTGAGCCTGAAGTTCAAATTCCTGCAATCAAAAGAAAAAAAAAAAGCTAAAACTTAATGTCCCTTTTATTTCTAACTAGTAAACTTCTATTTAAACTAGGGATGGACCGGATATCCGGTAACTATCCGGTATCCGGCCTATCCGGTTGATATTTTAAGTATCCGGTACTTCCGGATATCCGATCCGGCTGATTGCCCCGGATACGGATATCCGGAAGATTTTTGCAGGATATCCGGCAAAGTATCCGGTATTGATGTGGGAGATATCCGGAATTGATGTGAGGATTATCCGGTATGATGTGAGGACCTAATTGAATATTTTCTCTTTTACAAAAATCCCAGTTAGAAATTTCATTGTTTGTTAAACCTTTTAGATGATGTAATTAATTTTCATCTTCCTTTTTACCAATTTTTGCTTCTAAAAAAAAATTATATGTTATTCCTCCGACTTTGTACTGGACATGGAAGCATTCTGCATATTTGATTTTTCACAACTTCCAGATAAAGTATGATTGTCTTCAGCTTTTCAAAAATATTTTAGTTAAAATATTTAGAAAAAGCTAAAAACCTTCAAGGACTAATGTGCGACAAGAGGTTGAAAAAGACTTACGATCATATCGTTAGTTCATAAAAATTAATCGCAGTAGCTTTTATTATAAATTCTCAAATTATTTTATTTATTGAATTGTTTTATTTTTAGTTTTTGTACTTCTAACAAAAATGGCGATCTATTAACACCCAATGATGTTGTAATTAGATATTTTTTACTTTGCCACTATTATTGCTTTATTATAATTGAAAATAAACATACAATAAATAACCTATCTAACATTGGCGAAAGTGTTCTTCTAGATAATGTAAACATCTGTCCCCATGAATCGTCGTAACTTAGCCATGCTTTTTTTTTTTTGAAAGAGAGTTTGAATGTGTGTAAAGAAATTTTGAATCTTGCACTTTGTTTCGTTCTTTCTTTTTGTAATCCCTTCCTTTCAGAAAAGATATTTCTCTGCTATTAGAGTCTGTAACTCCTCGAGAACATGTTGAGCATGACCCTCAATAACATTCAATCGAGTCTCGATAACTCGAAGCTTTATAAACTCAAATATACCTTTATTTCAAAGTTTTCATTTGGTGGTCATCAAATTCTTGAAAAGACGGTAGGAACTGCTTGTAACTCGAACTATCAATAACTCTAAGCTTTTAGCCGGTCCCTTAGGACTATGAGCTATTGAGACTCGACTGTATATAAGATGTTAATTTGCATCTTTAGAAAATGTATTTTGCTTTTTGGAATTTAATTAAAACTTTAATTTAATTATTTAGATATAAGTTTATTAATTTATTTTTTAAAGTGAACATGTTTAGAATAATTTTTAATAATAATAATAATATATCGGACATTTCAGCGAAAATGGTACAAATCAGTCCCGATACTTCAGAATTTTGGTAATTAATTTTAATATTTACCACCAATTAATTGTATTTTTTTATTTGTTCTCCATCTAATTGTGTGTAACCAAGTATAACTTATTTAGGCATAAGCCATTTATAAAGGACTCAAAAAAAAAAAAAAAAATCTTTGGCAAAAGAAGGAAAAATGATCTGTCCCAGCTTCAAATTGCTAGGACTTAAAATGCAATTTAAGATTAAGCTGAAATGCAACAACAAAATCATTTGCAATGCACAGCACAAAAAATGCTTCTGACACCTTTCTGTGATTTTTATGTATTAAACAAAAAATCTTGGAAAAACACTTATTTATCTTTATTCCTAGATTTTTTATGTTTCAAACTGTCCACTCTGTTACAAGCCTTTCAGAAATAAAATAAGCAATTGCATTCAATGTGATATTTTTTTAAAGAAGTACAAGTAATGTATCTGCTGTGATTACTTTGATACATTGAATTATATAGCCAGCAACTAAGATAAGCCTAAAATTCTTTGCTGATGATAGTTAATTTGCACTGTGGGATGTCCACTCTGTTACAGTAGCATTAATGGTGCAAAAAAATATTTTTTCTTGAAATTGCAGACAGAATTAGTTTTAGGATGTTTAGTCCATTTTATACTTGTTCTGTAATTAACTTTTCTTTACGATTAGCAATATATTTTTCAAACCTCATTTATCTCCACTGTTACACAAAGTGGTCAAACTATTCAAAACCCTTAATGCGTAACTCATGCACAAATAAACAGAGAATAATTTTTAAAACAATGATTAGTTGGCGAAAATTACTTCATTTGATAAATTTAACTCAACAATTTCAGACATGATTTGTACCATTTTGGCTGGAATAACCCATAAATATAACATTTGCATCTAAGAATGTATCTTTATTTTTTCAAAATGAAGTTGAATTTGGAAGTGATTGTTTAAGAATTAGTTTATTAATTTGTTTTTAAAAAAGTGATTGTGTTTAGCATGACTCTTAATGTATTTAAAATGATAATTTGCTACTTTTAAGAATGTGTATCTTCATTTTTTAGAACTAAAGTAAAATTTCAAGTTGATTATTTAAGTATAAGTTTACTCATTTGTTTTTTGAAAAGTGAACAACTGTAGCATAACTCTTAAAAATATATTTAAGCTGCTGATTTGAATCTTCAGAAAATATGTACCTTTTTTTTTGGAGTTATATAAAATTTTTAATTGATTATTTGAGTAAAAGTTTATTATTATTTTTTTTTTAAGACACTGGTCCTGTTTTAATATTTTCTTCTTTAACTTGTATATTAGAGAAATTACATGCGTATTCTTAAAAAAAAAAAGAATTTCAAAGCAAAATTTTGCTTTATATTATTGCAGAATTAGAAATAAGAAAATGTGTTACTTTGTAATGAAGTTTAAATTCATAAAATTCTAATAAAATATGTATTAATTTGAAAAAAAAAAACGTTTATCTGAGCTTAGTTTTTTTTTTTCTTTCTTTTTTCTTTTTTTGTAAATCAATTATCGTGTGTATAATATTGGTGAAATATTTAATAACTGTATCATTTACGTAGAAACTTATTAAATGATATTGAAACAGAAAAGCTTTATAATTTAAACTAAGAGTAATTAAAAGTTTAAACTTAGAGTACATACAGAAATATTTAATTCTATCTTTTAAAGTTTTGTCTCTCTTGATAAAAATACATAATTTAGAAAGAAATCACAATATGCTAGTGTTTCATTTCATATGTAGAGCTACTCCTGTATAATAAAATAGAGGCCTTAGAAATTAATTTGAATGTATTTAACATGTTGTTGAAGAAATGTTACGAGAAACAATTTGAGTTTATTGTTTTGAAGTTGCATTACATATAAATACGCGAACATGCAATTGCGATTGTACTGCCGGATATACCGCAGGGATATCCGGCGGTTAAATCGGGGTTATCGGTATCCGGTGTGCGCTGAGCCACCGGATATCCGATATCCGGTATCCGGCAAAATCACTATCCGGTCCATCCCTAATTTAAACTTTCAGTTAACCCATTAATGTCTAGCGTCCTTTTAAAAGGATGGTCCAGAAAAGGGTTTGAATTTCCCCCAAATGAACATTTAAACCAAATAATAGTGTTCAATTAGTACCTTGGTATTCAATTCGTTATTAACAGATTGCAGCACATAACCATTGTAAAGTGTGTTCTGTAGCAGTTTTAATATGATCTTTATCAAAAATGACATCGTTCACAATCTCAAGAAAAAAAAAGTTTTCAAAGTTATTCCCAGCTTCCCAGTTTATGTTAATTGCTGATTTTATTTCTTCTTACAAAATGTCTTTTTAAATATTATATCGTAGGCAGAAAAAATTTTGAATAAAACAAGTACGTACCCTCTGGGGTCTATCTTAACTTTTGAGGGACGATTTTTCTTTCCTTAATAAAACAATTATTTTTTACATAATATTTTTATTATTTTTCCTGTCCATTAAACAACGTTTGTAACCAGTATACCAAATATCTTTGGAAAAAAAATGTCAGGCGTTAATGGGTTAAAAAGTAAATAATAGTAAAAACTGATGCAACTAAAGGAACAAATTTTATGAAATCCAATTCCCTCCACTGTACACATCTACTATTAAAGTGGTGATTAAACTTAAAATTATTTAAAATATGTGGAATTTAGCAAGGGTTTTTCTTTCTTTTTGTGTTACACCTGCTTTCAGTGCATAGGGAAAACAAATTTTCTTTCTGATTCATGGCAAATATGTTACATGTTGCATCAATTTAAAACATTTATGTCGAATGTTAAAAAAATACAAGCCCCAAAGCAGAATACTGCTAAATTTGGAATGTACGTCGCAGAACAGATACTTGAACTGCAGAACAATTCTGTTCAAATCTGAGGGAAAATTGTCTGAAATAAGGTTTTATAACTAAAGATATAATAATTTTAGGGGTAGGAAATATATTTATTACATACTCATTCACTTCAGATCATTTTCACAATTTAAAAATTGGATAAGATCTGCAAACTTTTTCAGCCATGGTTAACATAAATCACATCCATGCAAAGGTTTTTGAATTTTATGAAAATCAAAAGTGAGTAAATAATATTTTATTATTATCACAATGAAGGTTTTTACTTTTTTTTTTTTTTGCAAAAGAAGAAAGAAAAGAAAAAAAAGAGGATACTTTAGATGAAATTTACACATAAAAATAAATAAATTAATAACTAAAATCTAATTTACATTAAATTATTTCTATTATAATAAAAAAAAAAGCTACTTCACATTTGCTTCATTTAAATTAACCTCTAATTTTCAAAATGATTGAAATATTTACAAGATTATAAGACGCAAAATAATTGAAACCTCAAACACAGACGCGATTCAAAAAAAAAAAAAAAATCCTATTATAAACTTCAAAGTTAATTGAAATTTTGTAGACAAAACATATTCAATGAAGTAATTGCAAATGAAACACTTGTTTAATTAATTATGACCTGCATTTCAATGCATCAATTTGTAGCTTATTTCAACATTTATTTAAAAACAAAAACTTGTTTCGTTCATTTTTTTTCCGTCCACCTAGATAATTTTTTATTTTATCTATTCCTGTCCCACACTTTAAAAGTTTGCCTGACCCTGGTTTAACCCATTTATGCCCAGTAGCCTAAAAACGGGACGCTTGTTAGTTACTGCAGACAA
>JAXGGA010016168.1:0-27276 GCA_038373865.1 Uloborus plumipes | reverse complement strand
TGGTTAAAATATTTAAAACGTATATGCTTAAAATTTGGGCAGTTACATAAAATATGTAACACTGTCTGATTGACATTACAATTAATACAAATTGGTACTGTTTCTTGGCAAAGAAGGTATTTATGAGTCAGTCTTGTATGGCCAATGCGTAGACGTGCTATTATTACTTGTTCTCTTCTTTTAAAATGTAAGTGTTTGAAACCATTTATGAAGGGTTGAATGGAGTGCAGTTTGTTATGTATTTCTCCATTCCAGTCACGTTGCCATGAGTTGTTCAGACTATCTGCAATGCATTTTTTTATATCTTCAAATGGTACAAATTGTTCGATATGTGTTCTTGCAGCCTTGGCAGCAGCATCGGCTACCTCATTGCCAGGTATTCCTACGTGACCAGGAATCCAACATAAAAGAACCTCAAAATTGTCTAATTTTAGACTATTGTACAACTGAAACGATTGTATAACCAAGGGGTGACTGTTGTTGTTGCAGTTTTTGATGGCATCTATTGAACTTTTTGAGTCTGTGTATATTAACCATTTTTTGTGCTGTGATTGGGATATTGTTTGCAAAGATGTGACTATAGCTTTTATTTCAGAGGTGAAAACTGAACAAAACGTACTTAATTGTTGTGAGAGAGTTAGACCATTTATTACTGCCGCAAAACCGACGTGATCGTTTGATTTTGACCCGTCAGTGAAGATTTCGTTGTATGTAGAATATTTTTCTTTTATTTCACAGTATATTTGTTGGTAGACTGAATCGGCTACGGTGTCTTTTTTGAATTTATCAAAATCATAAAGAACTGAAATATTATCTTCGGACCATGGTTCTATAAGTTCTGGGATGTTATAAGTATCTAAATCTGAAATATGCAGGGAATTAAGTGCTTCTCGCATTCGGATCCCAAACGTTGGGGTGACCGATGTACGACGCAAAAACAAATCTGTATTGGATGGATGGAAAATATGTAGATGTAAGGGGTGGTTCGTATTTTGTTTAATTTTGAAATAAAAGTTGAGAGAGAGCTTTAGTCGTCTATTATACAGTGAAGGTTCGTGAGCTAATATCTGTAGGCTATTGATAGGCGACGTTCTGAAGGCACCTGTGCAGATGCGCAAGGCCTGATTATGCACCGGATCCAGGGCTTTCAGATAGCTTTTGGGCGCTGAGCCATAAATTTGACAACCGTAATCAAGTTTTGAGCGTACTAGGGCCCGATAGATTGATAACATGGATTCTGTATCGGCACCCCAAGAAGTGTTAGCTAAGACTTTGAGAATATTCAGTTTTAAGACACATTTCTTTTTCAAGTTTTGTATGTGCGGTATAAATTTAAGTTTATTGTCAAGGGTTAGACCTAGAAATTTTCCTTGATCTTTAACAGCAATTGGAAAGTTATTGATATGTAAGTTTGGGTCTGGGTGGAGACCTCTTTTACGGCAAAAATGTATGCAGAATGTTTTTTGCGGTGAAAAAGAAAAGCCGTTCTCCTCTGCCCATAGATAAACTTTGTTGATTGCTATTTGTAATTGTCTTTCAATTACACTCATGTTCGATGATGCAAAAGCCATCTGAAAATCATCAACGAACATGGTACCCTTTACAGCAGGAGGTAGTTGTTCAAGTAAACTATTAATGGCTATTAAAAAAAGTGTTACGCTCAGCACACTTCCTTGGGGTACACCTTCCTCTTGAATGAAGGTATCCGACATGGCAGATTTGACACGTACACGAAAAGATCGATGCTTGAGAAAGTTGGAGAAAAAAATGGGTAGATTTCCTCGCAATCCATATTCATGTATGGTTTTGAGGATCCCATATCTCCATGTACGGTCGTATGCCTTTTCCATATCGAAGAATACGCTCACAAGGTGTTTTCTTGTCAAAAATGCTTCCCTTATAGATGTTTCTAGAAGCAACAGGTTGTCGATGGTACATCGGCCTCGCCTGAATCCACTTTGGTTTGATGACAGTAAATAATTCGATTCCAGAGTGTACATAAGTCTGGCGTTAACCATCCGCTCCATTAATTTGCAGAGACAGCTGGTTAAAGCAATTGGTCTATAACTTTCGGGAAGGTGGGGATTTTTATTTGGTTTAAGTAAAGGAACTATAGTTGCTTGGGTCCAGAGTTTTGGAAATGAGTGCTCAGACCAAATTCGATTGAAAAGGTAAAGGATATTATGTAAAGAGGATGTGCTTAAATTTTTAAACATGCAATTGTGAAGTTCATCAGGCCCTGGTGAAGTGTTTTTTGTTTTTTGCAAGGCAATCATTAATTCCTTAAACGTAAAATTTGAATTGTAATGTTCATAAGAATTTGTTTTAAAATTAATTATTTTTTGTTCTTTCAACAATTTTGAAGCAAGAAATTTTTGACTATAACCGTCTGCCCTGGAGACTTCTGCCAGATGAGTCCCCAGGCAGTCAGCAACTTCTTTGAGATTTGAAATTGTTCGACCATTTTTCTCTAAAATAGGTGCGCAAGATGAATTATAATTGCCAGCGATTTTTTTTATTTTGCTCCATATGGTTTTAGATGGAGTGGACGTCGTGATGGTGCTGACATATAGTTGCCACGAGTCCCGCTGGCTTTTTCGTCGAATCCTCCGAGCTTCAGCACGAGCTCGTTTGAGTGCCACAAGATTTTGTGTGGTCGGATAACGACGAAATTTGTACCATGCTTTTTTCTGTTTCTTATGGGCTACCTGACAATCAGAGTTCCACCAAGGTTTAGGAAATTTGATCCTGCCCTTAGTGGTTCTTGGAATAGCAATACTCGCTGCATTTAGGATAATGTCTGTTACTCGGCTTACCGCTACATCAATGTCAGTTTCGTTCACAACTTCCGATGTTATTTCGGCCAACTGGGTAAATGCTGCCCAATCAGCTCGATCAAGGCGATAACGGACTTGCTGCTGCTCATTGTAGCTGCAGCGACCGGTAAAAGTTAACTTGATCGGGAAGTGGCCACTGGTGTAGAGACCACCTTCCACCTCGAAATCCCAGTGTGGCAGAAGCGAAGGTGAGCATATTGACAAATCGATGGCATGGTAAGTCTGCGTTGGAAGATGAAAATATGTATTTTCACCGTTGTTAAGGATGCATAGATCATTGTCACCAATAAGATTTTCTATCATCAATCCTCTGCTGTTTGTGGCTGGACTCCCCCAGAGAGGATTGTGGCCATTGAAATCCCCCAAGATGATAAATGGGGGTGGAAGTTGATCTATCAATGTCTGCAATTCCACGCTTCTCAAATCGTAAGAAGGTGGAATGTACACAGAGCAAACTGTGATGAGCGAGTGAAGGTGAACTCGCGCAGCTACTGCCTGAAGGGACGTGTTGATGCTGAGCTGGCTAGATGCGTAATCATTAGAGATTAGCAATGCCACTCCTCCACAACGACGGTCACCTGACAAGCAGTCCTTGCGGTATATGTCAAAACCTTTCAATCTCGGTCTATCAACAGGCGACATGAAGGTTTCTTGCAGACAGAAAATGGCCGGTTGGTGATATTCGACAAGATCTTTGACGTCCGTGACATTATGCGAGTAACTCTGACAATTCCAAGATAAAATGTTCAGGGCCATGGAAAGAAAAAGAAGGAAAAACGGCCAAAGAAAAGAACGGCAGCTCATGAAGTAGGAGGGTCCGACCACCCTTCGTCGTCGGATGGCGGAATTTCCTTAAATTCAACATCTTCATCTTCATGAAGAATTAGTCGAGAGGATTTAGAAAGTTTTGTTTGCTTGCTAGGGCGCAAGAAGTCCTCTTTTTTAAAACCAAAAAATTTTGGGGGCCTCGATTTAGCGGCTACCCCAATCTTAGCACGCGATTGTATGAGTTTCTTTTTTTCAACACATTTTTTTTGTTTTTGTTCATTTACTTCGTTTAATACCAATACATTTGTCGAACTGGTACTAGGTTTTTGGTCTGTTTGCATTTTATTTTCATTATAATTTTTTTGTGGCGGTTTAGAATTGGTGAGCTGTTTATTTGTTGGGGTGGGTGAGAAAGATACCTTAGTGCTGGTTTTTGTGTTTACTTGAGGATCTGTTTGTGTGCTTGTGGAATTGAATACCTTTTTTACTGCTGCAGCATATGAAAGTCCAGCTGTAGGTGAGCGGGATTGAACAATTTTTCTTGCGTCTGGGTATGATATTTTTTGGGTAGTTTTAATTACCTGTATTTCTTTTTCGGAAAGCCATGTTGGACACTTTCTAGAGTATGAGGGATGATCTCCCTTACAATTGACACATTTACATTCCTTGGTGCATTCATTGCTATCGTGGCCGGGCTCAGCACATCTGGCACAAGTATTTGTACCACGGCATGATAGCTTGGAATGACCAAACCGCTGGCATTTGAAACACCGTAGCGGATTTGGAATGTATGGTCTGACTGAACAGGAGAGATAACCAGCTTTAACACGTGAAGGGAGGATAGGCGTACTAAAAGTCAGAATGACATGTTTCGTATTCTGCACTTCGCCATTGCGTTTAATAGTGATCCTTTTCACTCCACTTACGTGTTGATCTTTCATTTCCTCTAGAATTTCCTTCTCGGATGTATATAGAAGGTCGGGCTCTGAGATGATTCCGCGTGAAAAGTTTAATGTTGAGTGAGCTGTAACTGTACAAAGATATGAAGATAATTGCTTAATTGCAAGTATGGGTGCCACTTGTTTAGGGTGTTTTATTTCCACAAGAAGTTCACCAGAACGTGTTTTTTTAACGGATTGAAATTCACCGATTAGACCAATCAAAGCTTTGTTAATTATAAACGGAGAAACAGCAGTAAATGTAAGTTTTTCATTTCTTTTTATAATAAAAAATTTAGGATTGCTCGATGACATAACATTCTGACGCTCCCCACGTGGAGGAGAAGGAGTTTTTATTTGATTTGCTTCCAGGTTGGACCGGAGAACTGGGGGGAAAAAATGGGGTCGAGCCCCTGCGTAGCCCCCCTACACAGGGGTAAGGCTGCATACGACAGGGTTCGCCATCTAGCCCTGAAGCCTCCCGTAAGAGATACCGCTTGGCCCCGGTACCACGCAGCCATCGGCACGGTTGCCACACCTTGGCTTGGGCTTGTTCCGAAATTTGGTAAGTGTGATGAGGGAAGGAGGGAGAAAAAATCCCTTCCCGCCGAACTTCGGTTTGAGCAACTGGGGGTCACTACTCCGCCAAGAGCTCGCCCCAAACACACCACACCGCAAGCCCCCCCACCACGACAAGGTAAACGGACAACGGGGGGGCCTACATGACCTGGGATCCAACAGAAAAATATTTGAAAATTAATTTGTTTTAAGATATTGTATAAAAGGAAAGATTGAATTACCAGAGGATGACTGTTGTTATTGCAGTTGGTGATAGATTCTACTGAACTCATTGAGTCAGTGTAGATTATCCATTTCTTATGGTCTGATTGGGTTATTGCTTTTAGAGATGTAAATATTGCTTTAATTTCAGAGGTAAAAACGGAACAGGAGGTATTTAATTTGCCTGAAATTACTCGATCGTCAAAACCTGCAGCAAAGCCAACGTGATCAATGGATTTAGATCCATCCGTGAAAATTTCTTTATATTGATAATATTTGTTTTTAACCCGCGATCACTCGCGCTACTTTGCGTCACACGAGCACTCGCGCCGGGCCTCGCAGGCCCGGAGCGGTTTTTTTCACGAACTTGAGTTTGTAAAGCAGAAAAATTGTGTTTTTATCATTAAATTTTAATAACAAAGTCAGCAACCTCTTCATTTCATCTTTATAACTCAAATTGCTACTTTGCATCACACGAGCACTCGCGCCGGGCCTCGCAGGCCCGAAGCGGTTTTTTCAAGAAATTGAGTTTTAAAGCAGAAAAAAATGTGCTTTGAACATTAAATTTTAATCACAAAGTCTGCAACCTCTTCATTTCATCTTTATAACTCAAATTGCGAAGCATTTTGCAACCTCTTTTTTCGCGTTCTCAATACAGAATGAGAAACGCGAGCACTCGCGCCGAGCCTCTGAGGCCCGAACCGATATATTTTGGGGGAAAAAGGGTCTGTACATTCCTGAAAAACATGTGGTCAGTAAGAAGGTGACCCTGAACGCAGCTACTGTGGACCTCGTCCATTTCCGGTGAAGGGGTGCTTTTTGGCAGCGAATTTAAATAATGACCGGGCCTGAGAGGCCCCGTGCGAGTGCTCGCGGGTTAATACTGCAATATATTTGTTTGTAAACTAAATTTGTTGTAGTTTCTTTTGGGTATTTCTCAAGGTCATGCAGTGTAAAAATAGTATCTTCGCTCCATGGCTCAAACGGTTCTACATTGTTAAAAGTTTTAAATTCTGTTAGCTGAAGGTCACTAACACTCTGTCGCATTCGGATACCAAATGTTGGAGTAACCGAAGAGCGACGCCGAAACAAGTCAATATGCGATGGATAAAAAACATATAAATGAATAGGATGATTGGTGTCAGATTTTATTTTAAAGTAATAATTTAAAGATATTTTGAGCCGCCTATAATGAAGTTTAGGTTCTTGTGCTAATATATACAGGCTATTTATAGGAGAAGTTCTAAAAGCTCCTGTACAAATGCGCAAGGCCTGGTTATGTACTGGGTCCAGAAGTGTGAGATAGCTTTTGGCCGCAGAGCCGTATATCTGGCAGCCGTAATCAAGTTTCGAGCGTATCAGAGCCCTGTAGATTCTTAACATGGACTCTGTATCGGCACCCCAAGAAGTGTTAGCCAAGACTCTGAGAATGTTTAATTTTAGTGTACAATTCTTTTTTAATTCTCGTATATGAGGTATAAATTTCAGTTTGTTATCCAGTGTGAGACCAAGGAATTTTCCTTGCTCTTTTACAGAGATTGGTTGGTTATTAATAAACAGCTCTGGATCAGGATGAAGACCTCTTTTTCGACAGAAATGAATACAGAATGTTTTTTGAGCAGAGAAAACAAAGCCATTTTCTTCCGCCCATTGCGAGACTTTATTAATAGCTGTTTGTAGTTGTCTCTCAACGATACTCATGCTCGGTGACGAGAAAGAGATTTGAAAATCATCAACGAACATGGTACCTTTGACAGCGGGAGGTAGTTGTTCGATTAAGCTGTTGATTGCTATTAGGAAAAGAGTTACGCTTAGTACACTTCCCTGGGGTACTCCTTCTTCTTGGATGAAGGTATCCGACAGAACAGACTTGACACGTACACGGAATGATCGATTTTTCAAAAAAATGGCAAGGAAGATGGGGAGGTTACCTCGCAACCCATACTCATGCAGAGTTTTGAGAATTCCGTATCTCCATGTACGGTCATATGCTTTCTCTATGTCGAAGAATACGCTCACAAGATGTTTACGTTTAAGAAAGGCTTCTCTAATTAATGTTTCGAGAAGCAGCAGATTGTCAACTGTGCATCTGCCACGCCTGAATCCACTTTGATAGGGGGACAGCACATGGTACGACTCCAGAATGTACATCAGCCTGGCGTTGACCATCCGCTCCATTAGTTTACATAAGCAGCTAGTGAGAGCTATGGGTCTATAGCTCTCTGGTTTATCGGATTTTTTATTTGGTTTAAGAATAGGTATTATTATTGCTTGACTCCATGCTTTTGGGAGGCGCTGCTCAGAATAAATTCGATTAAAAAGCTGCAGTATATTTTCTAAAGAAGAGTTGCTTAGATTTCTTAACATACTATTGTGGATTTCATCTGGACCCGGTGATGTGTTTTTTGTCTTTTTTAAAGCGGTATTTAGTTCTTTAAATGTAAAATCTGAATTGTATTGTTCATTAATGTTCGAATAAAAATTCAGGAGTCTTTTCTCTTTTACAGATTTTAGAGCTAAAATTTTTGGCAATAATTATCTGCTCTGGAGACATCTGCCAAATGAGTCCCCAAGCAGTCTGCCACTTCTTTGTAATCAGATAAAATTTGACCATTCTTCTCTAAAATGGGCGCACAAGATGTATTATAGTTGCCAGCGATTTTTTTAATTTTATCCCACACGGTTTTGGATGGGGTGGACGTCGTGATTGTGCTGACATATGTACGCCACGTATCCCGCTGACTTTTCCGTCGAATCCTCCGAGCTTCAGCACGAGCTCGTTTCAGAGCCACAAGATTCTGTGTGGTCGGATAACGACGAAATGTGTGCCATGCTTTTCTCTGCTTCTTATGGGCTGCCTGACAGTCAGAGTTCCACCAAGGCTTAGGGAATTTAATCCTGCCCTTAGTGGTTCTTGGTATAGCAGCGTTCGCTGCATTCAAAATAGTGTCAGTTACTCGGCTTACCGCTTCATCGATGTCAGTATCGTTCACAACTTCGGATGTTATTTCCGCCAGCTGGGTAAATGTTGCCCAATCGGCTCGATCAAGGCGGAAACGGGATTGCTGTTGCTGTTGATAGCTGCAGCGTCCAGTGAATGTTATCTTGATCGGAAAGTGGCCACTAGTGTAGAGTCCACTTTCAACCTGGAAATCCCAACGGGGCAGAAGTGAAGGTGAGCATATTGCAAGATCGATGGCATGGTAAGACTGCGTCGGAAGGTGGAAATAGGTATTTTCACCGTTATTAAGAATACAAAGATCATTGTCACATATAAGCTGTTCTATAATCAAACCTCTTCTGTTGGAGTCTGGACTTCCCCAGAGAGGGTTGTGGCCATTGAAGTCCCCCAAGATGATAAATGGGGGTGGCAGCTGATCAATTAATGTCTGCAATTCCACGCTTCTTAAGTCATAAGAAGGTGGAATATACACAGAACATACTGTTAACAGCGAGTGAAGGTGTACACGCGCAGCTACTGCCTGAAGGGACGTGTTGATATTGAGTTGGCCTGATGCGTAATCATTAGAGATTAGCAATGCCACTCCTCCACAACGACGGTCTCCTGTCAAGCAGTCCTTGCGGTACATTGCAAAACCTTTCAATCTCGGTGTATCAGTAGGTGACAAGAATGTTTCTTGCAGACAGAATATGGCCGGTTGGTGATATTCGACAAGATCTTTGACGTCCGTGACGTTATGCGAGTAACTCTGACAATTTCAAGATAGAATGCTCAGGGCCATAGAATGAAAGAAAAGAACTAACGGCCAAAGGAAAGAAGAACAACTCATGAGGAAGGAACCTCCGTCCATCCTACATCATCAGACGACGGAATATCTTTTATTTCAACGTCCTCGACGTCCTCATGAGGAGGATAATGGCGAGATTTGCCAAGAGTTACTTTCTTGCTAGTGCGCAAGAAGTCCTCTTTTTTAAAATTATAAAAATTTGGGGGCCTCTGTTTAGATGCCACCCCAATCTTTGCACGCGATTGAATTAATTTCTTTTTTTCTGCACATTTCTTTTGCTTTGGTTCATTTACTTTGTTTAAAGTCATTGTAACTGTGGAACTTGTACTGGGTTTTTGAGCTATTTGCATTTCATTTTCATTACGAATTTTTTGCGGTGATTTAGAAGTAGTTGGCTGATTATTTGCTGTTTTAGGTGAGTTAAGTATCTTTTTGCTGGTTTTTAAGATTGTTTGAGGATCTGTTTGCGTGCTTGTGGAATTAAATACTTTTCTTATTGCTGCAGCATATGAGACTCCCGCTATAGGAGTGCGAGACTGAACGATTTTTCTAGCATCTGGGTACGATATATTTTGAGTCGTTTTAATTACCTGTATTTCTTTTTCGGAGATCCATTTAGAGCACTTTCTAGAGTATGAGGGATGATCTCCCTTGCAATTGACGCATTTGAATTCCTTCGTGCATTCATTGCTATCGTTGCCGGGCTCAGCACATCTGGCACAAGTATCTGTACCACGGAATGATAGCTTGGAATGACCGAAGCGCTGGCATTTAAAGCACCGTAGCGGATTAGGAATGTATGGTCTGACAGGGCAAGAGAGATAACCAGCTTTAACACGTCAAGGGAGGATAGGCGTACTAAAAGTCAGAATAATATGTTTCGTATTCTGCATTTCGCCATTGCGTTTAATAGTGATCCTCTTCACTCCACTTACGTCCAAGTTTTTCTTGATTCGCATTTTATGCAGGATCGGTTGAGCCCCAGAGATTCTTTTTTTCGAGGCCGTACCAACGCTATTCGGCTATATTACGAAGGAGATGCCAAATATATTGACTTTACGTCTTTATATACCTGGGTGAGATTTTTGTATTATTATATCTTTTTAATATTTTATCAGCTTTTCATTGGAAAAAATTCTATAATTTTCCCTTTTATTTTCAGGTTAATAAATACTGCCAGTACCCAGTAGGCCATCCGGATATAATCACTGAAGGTTTTGGGAAGGTCGAAGAGTACTTTGGCCTAATGAAATGCAGAGTTGTCGCACCCCGTAAACTGCACTTGCCTGTTCTGCCATACCGGTGCCAGAAAAAACTTATGTTCCCGCTATGTCAGACTTGCGCTGAAACGTTACAGCAGTCACCATGTAACCATACGGATGACGAAAGAGCTATAACGGGGACATGGGTGACAGAAGAGGTAAAACTGGCCATAAAGAAAGGGTATCGCGTTACACACGTAAGTTCTTTTTTTCTTACATTTTCCTTTTTGATATTGATTTTTAGAAAAAAAGTTCTATTTTTTTCTTACGTACAAAAATTTCTAATTATTTTTTTCCCCATGCAGATCTACGAGGTGTACAATTTCAAAAATAGGTCGGATTCTCTTTTTAAGACGTATATCGACCTCTTTTTGAAGATAAAACAAGAGAGCAGCGGTTGGCCAGCAGAATGTGTAACGGATGCAGAAAAAGCGCTCTATATTTCTCAGTACATGGAAAGAGAAGGAGTTCTATTACATGCAGGCAGTATCGGAAAGAATCCGGGAAGGAGGCAGGTTGCCAAATTAGCTCTCAATAGCTTTTGGGGAAGGTAAGTGATTTCTAAAAAAAAAAAAAAATTCCTCCTTGTTTTTAAGTTTTAGAGGAAAATAAATTAATGTTTTTTTTTTTTTCATTTACAGATGGGGCATGAATACGAATAAGACGCAGTTGACCTACGTCACTTCTCTGCCTAAATTCAACAAAATGTTTGCGGATTCAACGAAAAATGTAAATGATTAAGTTGTTATTATGTGTTAGAGAGTTATATGGGCGATTCTCTGTAAATTGGTAATTGGCTGTCCGGACTGAGTATTTTAAAAATAATAAAGTGTAATAAAGTAATTATCGCTCTTAATACAAGTGAAGCATTAATACTTTGTGGCCCAATTGTATTTGGAGTGATAACAATTTAATTTTTTTTTCTAGAAAGTATCTAAGCGCCAAAAACACAGTCTCCTGGCTATCTCAATCCCATAGTCTGACTGTTAAAGATAGTATTTAGAAAAACCTATTAACACTACATAAATTTGGCAATTAATATCTAAAAATAGAATAATGAAGGTATATTTTTCTTATGAAATAAGGTATAATTACGTATTTCTAAAACTTAAAATTGTCATGTAAATTCTGTCCGGAGTTTTTTCAAACAGTCCCCTGCAACAAATTCAAAGCTGTAATACGAAAAATCTATAACTTTTGCAAATTCTTTTTGGCATGAAGTTTAAAGTAATCAGTGTGAACTTGCCGAAATCACCGAGAACGGCGTTGAAACGCTACTGTGCTTAGTTTCTGAGTCACATTTGTGATGAAAGTATGCATCGTGATCGTTGCGAAAACAGTCCTCTGGGAAGGGATTTTATTAATGTCAATTAGTTTAATTATAAAACATATTAGTTATGTCCACGATTTGTGCCTCAATTTATAAGTAGTCTCGTAACTAATTATGTTCCAATAGTTTTGCAGATATTACGCAACAAAGAGCAAAAACACAGTCACCTGGCACAGCCCCTGCCTAGTTATACTAGGCGGGGGACTTACCTCCTATCATGATTTATCAGAAAAACACAAACTTCAATTGGCCCTCTTTCAAACTAAAGTAATAGATTCATTTTCTGAGCAATAGTATTATAATTATACGAACATTTCAAAAAACCGTGCCCGGACAGATTTCGTGTGAAAAATGACGAGTTTACAGAGAATCGCCCATATATATTCTATGCAAAATGTCATAACTGTTTTTCCCCCATTTCAGATCAAGGATGTGTTCTTCCCAACAGAAGAAATCGCAGCTTTGCAGTGGGATGTGTCTGAGAAGTTCATCGAGCAAGACACTTCAACAAACGTATTCCTCGCTGCCTTCACAACCGCTTGGGCTAGGATAAAACTTTACCAAGAAATGGATAAATTGGGGGAGTCGGTGTTATACCATGATACCGACTCCGTCATTTATGCCAGCAATGGGAAAAATGATCCCCCGATTGGAAATTTTCTCGAAGAATTTACGGACGAGCTAGACGGGGATACTATAACTACGTTTGTGTCTGGTAAGTATTATTACTGATAGTTCCTTTATATATTTTTCCAGCTCTTATTTTTTATTCACTTATTCCATCTTTTTTTTCAGGCGGACTTAAGAATTACGCATACGAAACATCCAGGGGTAAAACTTGTTGCAAGGTTCTGGGTTCACCTTGAATTTCCGAAATTCAAAAACCCTCAACTTTGATTCTATGAAGACTTTAGTCCGTAACATGGATGACGAAGGAGTTGCCCTCACAAACCCAGCCAAAATTACCCGGGACCCTAAACGACGGAAAATCCTCAACAAGTCGGAAACAAAACTATACAGAATAGTCTACGACAGCTGGTCATAAAGCCAGATTTCAAAACTGTGCCTTATGGCTATTTTTTAAAAAAATGGTTCTTTTCAGAACCCAACAAAAAAAAAAAAGGTTCTTTTCAGAGCCACCAAAAAAAAAAAAAAAAAGGCCCTTTTCAGGGCCATACAAATTTACATGAATTGGAATGTTTATATTGCAATTTTCTTTTTTTTTCCGAAAAAACAAAAGTTCTTTTCAGAGCCATAAAAAAAGGCCCTTTTCAGAGCCAATCTTTTTTTTCACAAGAAAAATGGATTCCTATATAATGTGGTATATTCTTTAAGTATAAAAAGCTTGGTATGCGTGATAAACAATCATTTGAAATGAAGTTTCCTTACTTGAAACACCCTTACACTTGTATGATTTCGGGGCCCACCGGTTCTGGGAAAACCGTTTTCGTAAAGCGTCTAATCGAAGAAAGCATGTTCAGACCTCTACCTCAAAAGATTGTTTATTGCTATGGAGTCTATCAGCCTTTGTTTAATCAGATGAAAAATGTTGAATTTGTTGAAGGGTTACCCTCTCATTTAAGTACCTTAAGAGATGCTATAATTGTAATTGATGACTTAATGTCAGAATTAGGAAACGATTCCCGGTTGACCAAACTTTTTACAAAAGGAAGTCATCACCGAAATATTAGTTGCATATTTATTGTTCAAAATATTTTTTATAAAAGTACAGAAATGCGTACAATTAACTTAAATTCTCATTATTTGGTGTTATACAAAAATCCTAGAGATAAAAGCCAAATTACTCATCTTGCTCGCCAAATGTTTCCAGGTAAAGTTAAAGCTTTCCTAGAAATATTCAGTGATGCCACAAGTCCCGCGTACGGATACCTTTTTCTAGACTTTAGACCTGAAACCCATGACCGTTTGCGCATGCGAACAGGAATTTTTCCTGGAGATATAAATTACGCGTACGAACCTCGTTAACCATTTTAGTGTAGGAGCTGAAAGAGGAAACATGTCTGCCGTAGTGATTGATTTTGAGGGTTTTCAGCTAGCCCCACATAGCTATGTTATTAAGGAGCTTGCATTTTACTCTGTGAATCACAATTATCATGGCCGCTGGTCCTTCTTACCTCCTCGACCTTGGGAAGAATTATCTTACAGAAAACAGAAGAGTTATTCTTGGCTAATCCGAAATTTACATGGAATGTCTTGGGAAAGCGGCGAGTTACCTTACAAAGCTCTACGTCATATTTTGACTATGTTGTTTGTTTCTTTTACTGACATATACGTCAAAGGTTTGGAAAAGTGCAAATTTTTTGAAAAATTGTCCGGGAGAAAAATATTGGATTTGAATGACATTGGATGTCCTAAATTTCACGAACTAGAAAGCAGTTTTGTTTCCTGCCCCGTACATCCCACTCGTTTTAAGCACTGCGCTTTAGCAAAGGCGGCGGCATATGCCAATTTTCTATAAATAAACAGTACACACCGGCAAGTACCTCATTTGATTGCAGTATGTCATCTTTTGCGCAGCAAAATTTAGAGCAGCTCCGGCTTTTAAGAAATAGCAAACTTCGTACTTCGCTGCTGAGAAAAGCCCCCAACAGTGTTATAAAAGCATTGTGCGAATGCTGTAAGAATTTATTATGCGGCAACATCCCATTCAGTAAACATCGTTTAAATAAATTGAAACCTTATAAAAGAACTCTACGAGTGTTAGCTCAACAGAAAGTTCCCTTGTTCAAGAAACGGCGCATCTTAGTGCAAAAAGGAGACGGTTTCTTAAGTATTTTAATACCTGCAGCACTATCTGTTTTATCTTCGCTCATTCATGGATAATGCAAAGAAATATGTGTTGTTACCCGAGGACCAAATGCAACAATTTGCTTCGGATCATTTATCTACCCTGGATAAAGATATGAATACCATTTTGCTTCGTCGCAACTTAAATGAAGAAGAAAAACGTCTGTTGTACTTGCAAATTTTACAAAAATTCGTAAAGTTTCCTTCTACAAAGCCACTGGAATCCGAAAGAGTCGAAGAAAGAAGTCCTCCAGATATTTTGAAAGACGTTTTGGAAGCAGCACCAGAAAAAGCGAAAAAGCAAGCGATGAAGATTTTAGAGTTTCTCGAAAACAACCAATCAACTGTTTCATGGAATGATAAAAAGGAAGTTTTGGTGCGAGGTGAAACCATCCCGAATTCAAATATTACGGATTTAGTCACTTCTTTACTGCGTTCTAGAAAAGTGACACCAGTCGGACATGAAGCATTCTTGAATGCAATAGAAAATGTAAACTTTCCTTCTGAGTTTATTCAGAACAAATATTTGAAGAAAAATGTTACAAAGCCTGTTGTTAAAAGACAGAAAACAATGTATGCAAAACCAATTGTAACCAAACCCAATCGGCAGAAGAAAATGTATGCAAAACCCTATGCCTGGAAAAATTATGTGTAACTTTTTTGTCTTGTCTTTTTAATAAATGTGATTTAAAAATAAAAATTTTGTGTCTTGATTGTCTTACCATTTTCAAACTATTTTCCTTCATTTTTCAATTAGAAAGAATTACTCCAAGAGAAAAATTTAAATTTACCTCAATTTAAAAGTAAAAAAATATCTGCAAGGAAAAAAATGTAACAGTTGAAAAAAAATAAATAAATAAAATTTTAAAACTTTTAGTAAAAAGTAATTAAATAGAATAAACAGTTATTTGCAGAAAGTAAAAAATATATTATGCAGAAAAAAAACAAAAGAAAAATATATTTTGTGATCATAGTTGAAATGAAACAAAACTCTAAATTAAAAATATAAAGAACATTTATTATGTTCTTAAAAATCATATTTACACCAAATTTCTTTTTAACATATTGATACAATTGAAAATCACTGATTTTCTGAAATAGATTTTTCACAATGAAATCCATACATAAACCTTGACATCTTTTGATTAGATAATAAATACAATATTGTCCACATACATTTGAAGTCAAACTTTGAAGAGGTACTTGATTCCATTTTACATGTTCATATTTCTTCACAAATCTTGTAATATGCTGGCCATAAGCTTGAGGAGTCAAGCCATAAGAGTCGAAAAATTCAATATTTTCTGGGTTTTCCATAAACATGGCAATCCAGTGAGTTCCTGGCTCTGTATGGCTGTCAGTATTAACAACTATTGCAGCAGGAAACGACGTAATACAAGGAATCTTATCACAAGGAAAAACTCCAACGAAATATCTCGACGCATACCGATGACGAAGCAATACTCTACGAATATCCAAGGAATTCATTAGTTACCGAAATCGTACAAGATGTTTCTAGCTTTGTTGATTTCAATCAAATTTTCAAACTCTGCATACACCAATAAGGAAATGGTTTGTGGTAGAGGCACTTTAAATTTAAGTTCCAGTCTTAAATTACTGTGTCGAACGAGATTCAAATGAGCACCATCACAGAGGTCAGGGGACAAATCAAAGTGGAATAGGCAGTATCCGTCGGGAAATTCTTCTCTTGACAAATAAAGTCCTCGTTCTTCCGATGAACAAAATAAATTGTTAAATGCACGAATATAGTTTTTATTAGCAAAATCAGGTTGCAATGGATTATGAGGCATCGGTTGTCCGTCGATATAAACTCCAATGAAATTAATATCATAGTGTTTGAATTCAAAAGGTGACTTTTTATAGTTTCCATTAAAAGCATCGTTGTCAACACAGGCTATGACTAAGCGTTTTGGCATTTGTCCAGTAAAGATGTTGTCTTGCACAAAACTCATGTTTCCGCCAGGAATGGAATACACTTTACACAGTACTCTGTTAATTGGATACTTGGCTGTTGTCTTCTCTAAGCTCTTAGCATGACCCAATACTACGCCAGGGCTGACTCGAACTTTGCGTACAAACATCGATGCCTGCTCCAGGACTACTTTAAAGTTGCCGTCTCCCAATAAGCAAAACTCTGGCTTGCTTCGAATAAGCTTAATTTTCATATCTACCATATTAAGCATGAGTCGATCTTGATGAAATATGTCAACATGAAGACGCCCAATCATATCCACTGTAGTACTGAGTTTAAACATATTTGCTCTTTTAATAAACCCTTCATTAGGGGTCTTACTTTCGTCAGACAAATCATAGTTATTCATGTGACCTGCAGTGTCCTTAAAAAATAATTCAGAAGACAACTGTGACGTTTTTGCTTCATATCCGTGGTTCAGTAATTTTTCAATAATAGCTCTGTAAGGGTAAGTGTTATTGCTCGAAGAGATTTATCTTTCATTCAAGCTAACATCCACTTGGGAAAACAAGGCATGTAAAAATAAATTGACGGGGCCCACATTTTCTTTAGTTAACAGAGCTCCATTTCCGTTCACAATTTTAACTTTAACAAATAAGAGATTCTGTGACAAGTCCAAATAATCGTCACCAGTCCCCGAAATGTTAAATTCTATTGGACTACCGTCAGAAGCGTTTGCAACAGGGTGATATTCTATCCACTGGCCTCTTTCGATGACTGTTTGAGTGGGTGGTAAGGTAAATAAATTAAGCTCAGATTTAGCACATTCAGGAGAATCTTTTAACAGGTAAGCCATTTTGACTAGGAGTCAAAAATATCACGTCCTTTAGCTTTCTTAACTTTGGCTCGAATGACTGGTTTGTAGGCTTTGCGCTTCCTTTTAAACCTTCCATGACCAATCATTTCATCCGCCTTTTTAAGCGCTTTCCTAGCTAACAATTTCCCCACTTCTTTACCTCTTGTTTTAGCAGAGTTTTCTAATTTCTCACCAGCTAATACATCATTAGCAATCATGGCTCCTGTTCGTAGAGCTTCTTTTCCAATTGTTTTTGCTCCGCTTCTTAAGAAAGGCAGCGCAGTGCGAAAAATCCACCAAGGCCATGTCCCTTTTGCAGAGACAGTCCTTGATAAAAGGGCATTCCGTTCCCTGTTTGCCCGACATAATAGTCTTCAAATTTTTTCGGACAGCAAGTGTAAGGAACAAGCATGATTCACGTTTTGTTCACAAATGATGATGTACGTCAATGTCATGCAGTATTTGGGCGATTCTCTGTAAACTGGTAATTGGCTGTCCGGACCAAGTATGTTGAAAATAATAAAGTGTACTAAAGTAATTATCGCTCTTAATACAAGTAAAGCATTAATACTTTGTGGCCCAATTACATTTGGAGCGATAACAATTTAATTTTTTTTTCTAGAAATTATCTAAGCACCAAAATTACAGTCCCCTGGCTGTCCCAATCCAATAGTTTAACACTTTAAGGCAATGTTTCAGAAAACCTATTAACACTACATAAATTTGGCAATTAATATCTAAAGATAGAGAAATGCAACTTTATCTTTTTTATGAAATAAGGTCTAATTACGTATTTCTAAAACTTGAAATTGTCACGTAAATTCTGTCCGGAGTTTTTTCAAACAGTCCCCTGCCACGAATTCAAAGCTTCAATAGAAAAAATCTGTTACTCTTGCAAATGTTTTTTGGCATGAAGTTTAAAGTAATCAGTGTGAATTTGCCGAAATTGCCGAGAACGGTGTTAAAACGCCACTTTGTTTAGCTCGAGAGCCACATTTGTCCTGAAAGTATGCATCGTTATCGTTGCGAAAACAGTCCTCTGGGAAGTGATTTTATTAATGTTAATTAGTTTAATTATGAAACATATTAGTTATTATGTCCACGATTTGTGCCTAAATTTATTGGTAGTCTTGTAACTAATTATATTCCAACAGTTTTGCAGATATTACGCAACAAAGAGCAAAAACACAGTCACCTGGCACAGTCCCCTGCCCAGTTATACTAGGCGGGGGACTTACCCCCTATCATGATTTATCAGAAAAACACAAACTTCAATTGGCCCTCTTTCTAACCAAAGTAATAGATTAATTTTCTGAGCAATAGTATCATAATTATACGAACATTTCCAAAAACCATGACCGGACAGATTTCGTGTGAAAAATGACGAGTTTACAGAGAATCGCCCATTTATACAATTTGTTTCATGCGAAAATGTAGCACAATGTATATCATTCCTCGTTCAAAAGGCACGAATTCACCAGAGTGTAGAAGCAAATCTATTTCTATTGTTTGAAAATGTTGTCTAATGACAGGTAAGTAGTGGGGTCTCGTATAATGAACATTAACCATTTCACCATCTCTTCATTCTACTTTGATAATTTTTAACAGAGGAGCTTTAACATCACCTACGATTTGTGGCTTCACTAGATCACAATACACATACATGACGGGAAAGGAAGCTGCCGGATCGGCAACAAAAGGACTCTGTATCGTTTCATTGAACTCTCCAGCCTCAAAACCTAAAAGTTCCGCTATACCTGTATGAAGAACGACTTTGCATCCTTCTTCTTTTATTTTGATGGTCACTCGTTTGGTTACAGGGTGATATAGAAATTCTATTTTATTTTTGAATGCCGTTAATGTCATAGCTTTCAAGAGATCTGGGACTGTTTCATAACAACCAGGAGGTACTCTCCGCCCTTGTACCTTTTCATCGCCTAAATCAAATCCGAATAAATTATTATTCGACCTTATGTTATACCACGAATGAGGGTATATAATATCTGTTAAACCCACTTCCCATTCATGATGACTCAAATGAATACTGGACGGGAGCTGTGTAATAAAATGGGAAGTTTTATTCTCAGGGAAATAGCGACTAGAGCTGTCACTGATAAGTGTCACAAAGAATGACATGATTGCAACTAAAAGCCAGAGGTAAGAACAGCACTCTTTTATATCCCTTTCACATCACTCACCCATGTATTAAATTTTTCAGGATAACCTTGAAACTTTACAAAATATTCAGTTCTTCCTAAACGTCGTCTTGTTTTTAAGACCTTCTCAATGGGATAATAGCCAGAATCTGTTATTTTCTGCAGCTCTTGTGAATAAAAAGTACCCTCTAATACTTCGCCAGCGAGATCTTTGAGCTTATACACTACGGGATTTCTGGGTAATACCTTATGAATCGTAAATATTTCTCTGGTCCAATTCTGCTCATATCCTTTCTCAAATCGCAATTTTTCTTTACTTATTCTAACGGTGTCTCCTACTTTCAGTGAAGATTTAATTTCATGGCTTGTAGACTCGAGATCCCCATAAAGATTTTTCCAAGCTTTATCTTGATTATTCACTGTTACCGATGAAGGCTTCATTTTTATGCTTCGATGCCACGTATTATTGTAACTGTACACTAGTTTATCAATCACATCGATGTAGCGTTTCGTATTCATTTCAGTAAAATACTTCCACATTTTTGTCTTGAGGGTACGATTGAAACGTTCGACGACCGATGCTTTTGTTGAATTGTTTGTCGTGAAAAAGTGCACATTTTTCTTTTTCAGATATTTTTGCACTTTATTGTTTGTAAATTCTTTACCGGCATCTGTCTGTAATTTTTCCGGAGTTCTTTCTGAAAATATAACTTCAAAAGCAGATACAATTTCATCACTCTTCTTACTTTTTAGAGGCACAACCCATGCATACTTTGATAGAATATCCAAGCAAGTCAGTAAATACTTATAGCCATCATTGGAGTTTGCTAGGGACTGCATATCGGCCAAATCAGATTGAAACTGCTCGTTGATGTTTCCCACGATGACTCGGTTTCTCTGAAATTTGTGTCTGATAGGCTTGTGCAAAGTGTACGAGTCCTTGGTCTGCAACCATTTTTTGATCTCCTTTGTCTTTACGCGTCCTTTTAAAGCACGATGTAAAGCATTCACACCTCCAAAGCTTCCTGGAACTTGAGGATCCCGATATAGTGGAGTCAGAACCTTGTCCATCACAACAACGATTATGATCAATCCGTACGTTAAAATTCATATCGATAGAATGAGGTAAACATGAATATGTACCTCTATTTATACGGCATTTTGTAAAACCTCCGACATTCAAGAAACTCACCTCACATCGTTCCCCTAAAGCATCTACACCCGGAGCCATTAAACTTTATTTTAGCCGCAAGTCTTTCATAAAAAACATAAAACTCCTGAAGTAACCATAGCATGGTTGGTAGAGCGCTTGCCAATCATGCTATGGTTCCTTCATGCAACTCTGAGATCGCAGGTTCGATTCCCACTAAAATATTTTCATTTTTATTTAAAATTATATATCTACAAATAAAAAATTTATTTTTATGCACTCCGATAGATGGCTCCACTATTTTTATTTTCCACTAAAAAAAGCGTTAATTGCTTAGATAAAGATCCACTAAGACAGTTAATCTCTGATAGCGTTCTTTATTGCTCACAACCACCTATAGATGGCGCCACTATTTTTATTCTAGCAAGCTACCATCTTTGAAATTTCCCCCCCAGCGTTCTGTAATGCTCATAGTTACCGACAGATGGCGCCACGATTTTTTTCCAGCAAACAGCTTTCTTCACTTAAATAAAATCAAAACGCTTTGTTCAAATAACCTCCCACAGATGGCGCCACTATTTTAGTTTAAGCAAACCCACATTTTTAAAGATTTTCACAGCTGTCAAAATAATGCTTACAGTGACCAACAGGTGACGTCATGAGGTATAAGTTATCTTTTTAATGCTTTATTATCCATCCTAAGTAACTGCCTAGTACGGTCTAGTGGTTAGAGAACTCGCGTTCGGAGCGAAAGGTCCGGGGTTCAAAACCCAGGCATGGGAACAGCATTTTAGAATATTACCCTCGCAAATATAATTCCAGTAAGAATAAATTAAATAAAGTAATTAAATGAATAATTAAGTAAATCAAGATCAGACATGAATTAACGCGTCAATACAAGATGGCGGAGAAATCACGTGATCATCCAAGATGGCGGCTCAATCAATTAAATACTCAATTACAAAATCCAAGATGGCGTCGGAACCCTCGTGCAAGGTTATAAGAAATCACGTGACGTCATTGATGACGTGATCCAAAAAACCCTCGTACAAGATCACGAGAAAATCACGTGACGTCATCCAAGATAGCAGCCAAGCGACCACGCCCACTGTTGAGTTGTTTCCCTCCTTCTGCTGCTTATACAACGGCATCTACTACTGGGGAAATTTTATTTCAATAATTACATCCATTTTGAAATCCAAAAATTATCTTTATAACTACAAATATATGCCATATTTTGTAAAGTTATTTGTGTAATTACTTTTAAAAATCTGGAAACTAACTTGTCACTAGCCTTGTTCTTTAATTGACCAATTTTGTATTCCAGAAATAGTTCATACAAAATTTCAATCTATATTCTTTTCGTTAATTCTGTAAAAATCGCATTTAAAAATCTTGAAATTCGCTCGTGCTGCCATCTATGAGATATTGGCAGAACTACGCGGAAAATGACGGAATCTAACGTCTAATGTCACAACCATTTTTGGTTTCTTCCAAAGTTTTTTTTTCAGGATGGCAACAGTTGTTGCTATAGTAATCTTTTACAGAGTTAACTTTTTCTCGATTGGCAACGACAAGTTGTCATGACAACCAATGGCATCATCTATCGGTCGAATTTATTTTACTTGACTTATTTTATTTTAGATGCTCGTGGTGCCATCTATTGAGTGAACGAATGTAATTATTTTTCTTCGCGAATTTAATTTTTCTTCGGACTTAAAATTACTTTTACACGGGGTGAGTATCGAACATGCAACCTTCAGGTCCAAAAAGCATTGATGCTTTAATCGATAGCGCACTTTGCAGATTAAGCCACCATTGTTGGTAGCCGCTTGTATCTCTAGTCACGTAGTCTTGTTTTAACTTGTGCTTTTAACCTCGTTTATATTCTTACCGTTCACGTGTTCTTAATAAATATGTTCTTAGCATTCACCATCCTAGTCCACTGCCTCTGCTTCTTACACTTGGATACATTACAGGTTATGGGCCAGTGCTTCAAGAGGCAGTGGTGAATGCAATTTTAAATGGAACTTTTTAAATTTCTGATAGCTTTTTACTCCAGCGAACTATTGTCAAGATGGCCGCGAGTGCGTCCGTTAAGATGGAACTTTTAAATAAATCAAATTATGAAACGTGGGCTATCCAAATGAAGGCCATGCTGATTAAAAATGAAAATTGGAAGTACATAGTTGATAACCCACCCGAAGGAACCGACGTTGATGGTTTTTCAAAGTGGAATGCCGGCGACCAAAAGGCTATGGCTGATATAATCTTATGCATCCAACCAGTGGAACTAAAACAAATCAAGAAATGCACCACGGCAAAAGAAATTTGGAGCAAGCTTTCACAGATTTACAAATCCACGGGTCCTACCAGAAAGGCTACACTTTTGAAGTCACTGTTACACTTAAAGATGAAGGAATGTGAAAACGATGTACGAAATCATCTGCGCGAATTCTTCAATTTGGTTGACCAGCTGCAAGACTTGGAAATACACATTGATGATGAACTCCTTACTATTATGCTACTATATAGTTTACCGAGCAGTTTTGAAAATTTTCGCGTTGCAATTGAGACTAGAGATGAGCTACCGAAACCGGAGGCCTTAAAAATCAAGATAACCGAAGAATTCAACGCGCGCAAGAATGACAAGAATAGCAGTGACGTTTCGGGTGCGTATTTTGCAAATGTGAAGAGAAGAAACAATTTTAATCGAAAACCAAATTTTAAGAACAATCATTTTAAGCAAGCACAAAGATACCCTCAGCGAGGACGCACAAATGAGCAAGGAACCAACAATAGAGATATTGTGTGCTGGAACTGCAAACAAAGAGGACATACCAACAGAATGTGCCCCAAGACCACTCAGCAACATCCCAAAAGTTGTTTGAACATCGAATGTGATTCCGTGTACGATGTGCGAAATAAGACTTCTAATTTGTTCATCTTGGATGGCGGATCTTCAAACCATTTTCTCTCAAACAGATCGCTTTTTGCTTCATTGAAAGACACTCCTGTGAAAAATTTGAGCCTTGCGGATAAAAGCTCTACTGAAGTTGAAGGCGTTGGCGACACGAAAATCATTTCAAGAATGAATAACCAGTTGGAGGAATTAACTATTCGCGACGCGATGTTTGTGCCTGAGCTACGCAACAATCTTCTTTCGGTAGCAAAAATATGCGACAAGGGATAGGGTCACCTGGGGTAATTCCTGGTCAAAAAGCATTAACATCCAATTATCACAAAATCTATCTAAGTTAGAGTTACAAATTTTGGTATGGAAGAAGCACATTGGGATGTCCATCGAATAAAATATTCATGATATCAACAATACATAATGAACTTGAATAATTGTCGTTAATTAGTGACCAGGAATTACCCCAGAGATGGGGTAATTCCTGGCCACTTACGAGGCAATTATTGGTCACTCACATGATTGATGAAAATACATACATTTTGTAAGCACATTATTAATACAAGTTATTAAACTAATTAGATAAAGAATTTATTTATATATATAGCTAATTAAACACTGTATTTAGTTTTTTTAAGGAAGAATGCAATTGTTTTCAACATAATAGCTTTACTTAATAAAACTTAGCCAAAATACCTTTTATACACTTTGTATGCAATAGCTACAGCTTTTATATCTGTTGTGAATGAATCTTCACCTACCAAATAAATAGGTCCATAAAAAATATGGTGCACATGCACCATACACACTGAGCACATGCTTCTGTCTGTTATGAACAGGTTAAGGTGAACAGTTAAGTGAATAGTACAATGCATTTACAATTAAGCATTTTTCTTAGTTATAATTAAGAATAATTATTAAAACTTATAAAATGATTGGATGAAATTTAACAAAGAAAAATTCAGTATATCGTATACTTACCATTAACAGATAAGAATGTTACATTGCGGTTACAGTTAACTTTGCAGTTAAGGCTCACAGAGTTACATATAGTTTAAATCAATGACATATGTCAATAATAAGTGAAATAATAATTCATAAATATTAAAAAAAGGACTGACCAGGAATTACCCCACTGACTAAGAATTACCCCAGTAGCCAGGGGCATTATTTGGAGCCTTCCTGCAAATTATTCAAAACAAAAATGGTAAATCCAAAACTATTTTTCAGTAACTGACATGGTACCTAATTCAACCAAAAAAACGAAAAAGAAAAATATTCAGAAGTTTGAGTTTGATCACGATCTTTGTAAAAATGTATCAAAACTAAGGCCAATCTTGTTTTACGAAATTTAACAAGCGATTTTAAAAATATTTTTTTTTCAAACTAAATACACAGTCAACTCATAATTAAGTGATGAATTGCAATGAAGATAGTTCAGAGTACCTCTGTGATTTTTTTCATTTTGCTGAAGGATTATTAAGACATAAAAAGGACTGTGACCAGGAATTACCCCAGAAACTTGCTGACCAGGAATTGCCCCGGGTGACCCTATACCGTTACCTTCAACAAAACCAATGTAATTCTTCAAAACAAGAGAAATGATAAAATAATCGGGAAGAGACGAGAAAACCTGTATTGCTTGGAAATATTGAATTCACGGAAAACACAAGTTAAAGAAAACCCCTCCTTTTCGCCTGCTGAATCAACTGCCTTGGTCTTGAATTCTTGCGAGAAGAAAAAGCCCAGGTTTAAATCGGATGTGTCTGCATTGGAAGAAAACACGTCATCGCTAGCAAGTTGCGCTAGCAAGTTGCGCTAGCAAGTTGTTCCTTGGATTCAAGAGATAAGTATGACTTCGTAAAACTTCATTTTAGATTTCGACATGCATCAGCTGTTGACCTACGGAAAGGAACTTTGAGTTCTGCGTCTCATGACTTAAAAGAACTGCCTCCTGTGCCAAAAGATTTTAATTGTGATGTATGTATTAAAGGTAAACTGTGTAGGTCAAGCTTTCCAAATACTCATACAAACAGCAAAGTTTCGTGCGAAATCATTCATTCCGATGTCTGTGGACTATCTATGAAAATCTATAGGAGGTGCATCTTATTTTGTAACATTTACTGATGAAAGTTCTAACTGGACAGAAGTTAGATTTTTAAAACATAAAAATGATGCATTTGATGCTTTCGCGAAGTTAAAAGTCTGTTAGAAAGGCAATCAGGAAACAAATTTATTCAATCTGATAGGGGCGGCGGGGAATATTTTGGTTAATTTTTTAATGATTTTTTAAAGGAATTAGGCATTTCCCGTAGATTGACTGTGAAAAATACCCCAGAACAGAATGGGAAAAGCGAAAGGAAGAACAGAACCCTTTTGGATATTGCGCGATGTTTACTAATTCGCGCAGTACTATACCGTATACAGTCCGGTTTGCCTGTTCGTTTTTGGGCTGAAGCCTTAGCAACAGCAAACCATGTTAAGAATAGAACGCCGTCGAAATCTTTAAATGGTAAAACCCCTTATAGTCTTTGGTTTAATAGAGAACCTAATGTTGGCTATTTCAAAGTTTTTGGCTGTGAGGCATACGTATGGAATAACTCGAAAAATAAAGGAAAATTTGATCAGCGAGGGCTAAAAGCTATATTTTTAGGATATGATGAACAAAGTAAGGCGTACAGAGTTTATCTTGCTGATAATAATTCTGTTGAAATTACTCGTAGTGTAAAATTCTTGGAAAATAAATACCTTGTTCCCAATCGCGAATACGTAAATCTTGACCCTTATGGGGAAGATGTGCTAAAGTCTGATAAAGATACTCAAACTTATTTTTTCACCGCCAGAAAGTTCTGAGGAAAATTTGGATGATAATTCAAATGATAACTTAAATGTAGATAATCCTGTGTTAAAACGCGCCCCAGAGCGACCAAAAATTGTCAGAACTGGAAATCCCGGTAGACCTAGAAGAGTTTATCAAACTATGCCTGTTCAAAATGATCTTTGTATTACTGAAAGTACTGATAATGATTTTGAAGAATCTTCCTTATGTTGTATGCTTGCGACTGCGGAAATACCGCTGGACCAAGCTCTAAATTCTGATGAATCCGACCTTTGGATCAAAGCTATCGCTTCTGAAGTCAAAAGTATAATTGAAAATGACACATTTGATCTTGTAGAAAAACCAGCGAGTGTTTGCTTCGTCGGCGGCATAATTGGTAGTAGATTTATTTTGAAAAACAAACACAATGGTGTTAATAATGTGCAGAAAAAGGTCAGATTAATTGCTCAGGGATTCTCTAAAGTTCCCGACATAAATTATTTTCAAAATCAGACATACTCTCCAGTTTCTAGATTAAGTTCTGTAAGATTATTGGTTTCATCAGTTCTTATCAGTGCTCAAACATGTCAATTTTGTAAAGATCAGTATGGGAATAAATTAGTTGCATTAATTTTAATTCTTCAAGCATGGCTTTATATTAAATTATTTATTTAATTATTTTGAAAACATTTAACTGTTAATAAGGTAAAATGGAATTCGATGCTGAAATTAATAGCTCTTTATCACCATGCTAAGTTAGTAGCCCATCAAATGAAATTTGTCATAAAATATCCTTTATCAAACGAAAAGACCTCATTTATTTTCCTGATATTCATGTGATATTCAAGAAATTCTTCAATTAAAAACAGGAGTATCCCAATCACAAGATTGGGTATTGCTTATAATATAAATATTTAGAGCTCATTTATGTTAATTAATTTCTCAAGAAAGTATTTAGTGCTTTATAATTATGAATG
>JAXGGA010016167.1:0-27279 GCA_038373865.1 Uloborus plumipes | reverse complement strand
AAATACCCCTTTTTAAAATGTTGGCAAGATTGGAAGTGAGTTGTGACGATGTTTTTGGGTTCCACGTCACTTTGGAAGCCCGATGCCTTTCCAGACCCCAAGCAGGGGTCTTCTAGTCTCTGCTTCAGTTCAGGGAAAGGTGATTATATAGAGAATTATAGAAGGTTGTACCTTACTTTTGATAATAAAATATTTTTATTTGAATCTGTTTATTTTTTATAGCCGAACGGAGGTTGGAAAAAAAACAACCCTCGTATAATACTTCTGTTTTTTTTTTCAAAAGCAGAAACGCAATTTTTTAGAAAATCATTACAGATAAACAATACATTTATATCTGATATCACGTTGTCCTTCACACCGATTTAACTGACCAAGTTGTCGCAAAAAATACCTTCTTGGATTTCGCATGTTGCACTATAACCCGCGCAACACCGGGCATATCCACTAGTCCGTTTCTTACTATTTAATATTTACTAGGTAAGAGTAAGCGGACTCGAAATAATTTCAATAGGTGGCTTTTATACAGATATTCGAACTTTATACATAAGTATTCATAACGAATAAATTTATTTATGTTTTACTGAAGTTAACGCGTTATTTGCCGTGTCAGTACCGGTGACTGGAAGTTTACTTTCCATTTGAGCTTTCGGTCGGTTTTTCGTCAGTCACCGACAGTATAAAACGCGATATAAAACTAAAAATTTCATTGCTACTAATTTCAGCATCGTATCATTAGTGTGCTTGAATATTATACATCAATAACGTTAATGTTGATATTGTTGAATAAGTTCTAACAAATTAACGATTGTCCTTCATTACCATCACACTGCACGCGTGGCTTGACTGGGTGGGATTCGTTCACCAATGTGCGCGGCAGCCTTAAAGGATTAAAAAATTGCAATTCTAACAACTGGAGAAAAAACATTCAGTCATTTATTAATGACTTGTTTCATGGTAAATTAAGCATTCATAAGAAAAGTTCTTTTATTACGGATTATGAAAACAAAATTTTTCAAATTTCACAGCAATTACATTTATAAATTCTCTAAGCAGCAGTATTTTTTTTAAGTGTGTCTGTCCTGTAATGAGTTAAACCCAGAGAATCAGATTAAATAAGTGTTAATTTAGAAGATTTCGGCTTAAACTATTTTTCGATTACTGAATTTCTGGTCCAATTAGACCAAATTAAGAAATATCATGAATTTAACTATCGGTTTATTCACATTGGAATTTCCGCTACAAAATATTGGCAAATTTGGAGAATAGTAAGAAAATTAAAATATCATGAATAGCAGCCTGTCGAAAATTCTTTGTTTCAAAGCTTGGTTTGTTCGTAAAGAATCGTCAATTTTTAAACTCTTAAGCAAAGAAATCGATTTAAAAATTGTCTTTCAGAAAATTAAATACTAAATTAATTTTTTTCTCAGAGTGAGAGAAAATAGTGTACATCCTAAAAGAGGTTGCATATAAGAGAATTTTTCCATCAAATTCCATATTAATATTGAAATCACAAATACTGATTTTTTACTAAAATTAAATAATATTAGTTCATTTATTGTACTATAACACTGCGAATTCGATACTGATATTTGTTTCATTTCTGTTTGGAATCTAACAATTTATGTGATTTTTTTTATGGATGGTTAAAGCTCTGACATCAAAAAATAACTACAGCATGGTGGGAAACAAAAATTAACAGTTTAAGCAAAAGTAGTATAGATTATGAAACAAAAACTTCATGGTTCAATAGAAACAATTCAAATTGCTCAATTTCAAATTTTGAGCCACTTCTTCTAAACTTTCACTCATTTACTGAGAAATAGGCTGTCCACGCATTCTCCAAGCTCTTAGACATTTGATTAGGGACACTCACAGACGGCAGAATATGCTCGTGTCTTATCCATTGTGTTCTCTTCCATTGTTAAGTTCGTGCATTGTGCGTGCACTCTATTGGCATTGTTTACGGGATAAAGTGAATTCTTAAAACAAAACATCCAGTAAAATTTTAAAATAATTTTTTCGAGGCACGGTTATTATACATAATTATGCTATTGGTATTCTAAAAGGGAATTGTTTCACTTTTCCGTCATAGTAAATTATGATTTTCTAAACAAGGGCCTGTGCCTGTTTGAATTGGGAGAAAAAATTCTAACTAATCTTGATTTTCAGTGATGAATCAAGCACACAAATTTGCTCAGGCAAAGATTACTTTCAGCAACTTTTTCACTTGTCTGAAATAAAAAAAAGCAATAAAAAAAAAACAATTTGGATCAGCTTGAATTAACTGACAGGACTCGAAAGCCAATCACCAAAATAAAAATTCCCTTAGATGTGGAATATTTCTCCAATGAAATAAATCAATCCGTTTTAAATGCAAAGAAAATGATTCAAAAGAGTAAAAAAAAAGCCATTAAATAACATTATATAGTCGATAGTTATATAGTGTAATAGCCCTAAATAACTTTACACAAGCCATAAATAACGTTATATTAAATGTAAAACAATGAGCGAACTAGATTAAACAACATTATAACTCCATTAAATGTGATATAGTTCACCAAATGAGCATAATCTCCAATTAAAATCAGATAGATGTGTTCTGTTCAATACAAAAAGATGAGCAAACACAGTGGCCATCAAAACAATATTTTTCACTTTTTGCTAAGGTAGGCAGCTCACATAAGCTTAACCCCTTCCCTTACGAATTTTTTTTGGAAAAATTGCAAAAAAAAAAAAAAAAAAAAGAAACACATTTTTTGTTTTAATTTAATTTTGAAATACAAGGAAATGAAGCAATACAAATAAAATATGTAGGTTTCAAGTTGAATTTTTAATTATTTATAGGCGTAAAATCAATTAGTTTCACCCGAGTTTTCTCGGGATAATAATTACCTGCAACTCATACGAGCCCGAGATAACTCGGGATAATCAGGCAAGCGGTTAAAGTAAATGCACTCCTATTCTACACTCATGTCAACTAATGTCAACTATATTTTGACTGTTTAGTTATTAAAGCATTATTATGAAAAATGTTTGTTCGATCAGTTGCCTTTAAAACCAACAGACAGTTGTAACTGAAAATTGTTTGCTAAAGCATTTTACACAAATGATAAACGCATTCAGTTTTATAGTGGTATTTATTCAAATACGAGAGGAACTATATACAATATGGCAAACAAAAGAAAATAACATACACTTACATTTCGCATTTATAATGCATGAAGTAACAACACAAAACAGTTTTTCTTGCACATGTAAGATGAAAAGTATCACTCAAATTTGGGATGAATAATTTTCTAGAGAAAACTTAGCATTCTAAATAAAACAAATAAAAAAGACATATATCCAACACACATATCCAACTGCAGTTAATTCCTTATGATTTGAAATTCTTCAAAAACATGCACGCATGGAACAAGAAAAGATACTATTGGGCATTCAAGATTAGGAAAAAAATAGAGCACAGGGAGAACAAAAATAAATGAAACTATGAACAAAATTGAAATTTTAAAATTATTTTTTACTAAAATGCAGAAAATTCAAAATTAGCAGTCAAATAATAAAAGCATTTAAATATAGTAAGACATTATGTACGCTCAAGTGGACCTAAACTTTATATTTTAAGTAATATCAGGCTGACAGTAAAATACATAATGCATGTTGGAGATAATTTTTCTTAAAAAAAAAAAGAGCGAGTAACTATAAACAGTTATATTTTACAAGAAATCTGATATTTATTTCATTCATTAGATTGCGGTTTCAAACAAAGCTAATTTTGAATGTATACAAAACGCGTAATAACTGTACGTATTGATTTTTTTTTTTTAGTTTTTATAAATAATGACACATTATCGTTTTATTAAACCTTTTGAAGTACTTTGTTAATTCAAATAAAATTTAAAATGTCTTTTTCACACCCTCTCCATGTCATTCTAATAGAATAGTTGGGTAATTGCAAAAGCCATGCATTTTCTGTATTTTTGGCTCCTTAGGAACAGCGTAAAGGAATTGCTCTTTTGGAGCTTTTTGGCAGATATAATACCATTTGGCGATGATTTTTGAGCTCACATGGAAGTGTTTTTATTCATTTTGGCACACTTATTTAGCGTCAATCGAAACATCTAACCTGACTAAAAGTTTATCTTTTAACCTTCGAACAGTGTTGTAAAATATTTCTTAGCTTTTAATTTAATAGCAGCTAATGACAATCATTTCAGCAGGTAAAAATAAAATGAATATACTTCATAAAAATTAATAATGAAGCCCAAAAAATGTTTGGACAAGTATCAAACTGTGCACTTAAGCCGCGTCGTGGGAAATGTTTACGATGTGACTAATGAAAATTACCTAGTAAATGTTATAAGTTTTCTTCGCTTCTCAAAAGTGCTTTACATTCCTATAGAAAAAAGCCCATACACTTTTTTTTTCTGCGAACAAAAGGTAATGAAATTCCAGTCAGTACTCACAACTGAAGATATTTTGGAGTCTTATACAATGGAAAATTCGGTATATTTCGTGCACTTTTAAAAGATGCACAACTAATTTCTTTTCTTGATGGCATGAGAACAAAATTTGCATCAATTCAGTAATATAATTTAAAAAAAGGATAGATCTGAGAAAAAGATTTCGGTCATCACTAGCAGCCATGCTAAAAATGCAGAACAAGGCATAGATTTCCGTACGTTACATTTGCTGTGGCCATTATATAAAAAATATATAGTATTAAAAAAAGATTCAAACAGATATTTTGCTCAATGAAAATTAAGCAAGTTAAAACTTTATCTGAATGAAATTTATTGCAAATAATCTGTTAAATCTTTTTCGTGTCTTAAATATTATTTAAGTCACGAAAGATTATTAGAGAAAACACGAAGAATTATTAGAGTATTTTAATGTGTTGCATTCCTGAAACTTATTAGTGTAAGAAGATTTTAAAGTAATAAATATTCTTATTTCGATTTTGTTGAATCTATGAGCTTAAAAAAAAGCGGCTATGAATATGTTCATTTTCCTTGATATAAAAAAATTATATTTCTGATGTAGAATAAGCTAAAACGTACTAACGCTAACTATACAAATGAATGCTAATTATATGAACGTTAATCATGCAGTGAAAATTTGAGAGAAGAAATAAGAATACATTTCAAACTATTCATACTAAGCTGTATACGGCCTTTTTTTTTCTCTCAGATTTTCATTAAATTTGATTTGCTTCTTTAGAACTAATCAACATGTAAAGATATAATTAGATCAACTGAAATTTTTGACTATTGTCATCAAGAAATCATATATTTATTTTATTTCATACTTTTTAGTGCGAATCAAGCTGATAGAAATAGTCTTTAAATTTAAAAAGCTTTTTTTATTTTATTAACACCGCCAAATAATTGTAAATTTCTCTTATAGAATAACGTTCTCACGGGTCGATGCGGAAAAAGATTCTACATACAATGCAGTAATAAAGTGAAAATCGCTATTTTTGAACTTGCTTTAGTCTGGCTTTGGGGTACGGATTTACTGATTCGCGACGATTTTGTTGACGATGAACTGAAGCGCGACGAATTTGCATCATATTGAATCGGCGAGAGCGATAACTTACACGTTCGGACGTATTGAGAATGATTAATGGAATTAAATGGATTTTCGATACTGAGAACACGAAATGAAATTCACTTTTCTTTAACTATAAGTTTATACGCCTCTTACCTAGAGTATCAACAGAAAAAGTGCAACAGTTTCATTCCTCCAGGAAATGAAAATGTGCTGAGAGCGATGATCAATCATTTTTTGATCACAACAGATGCAAAAATATCATTACACGTTGTGTAAGTATGTCGCTAAAGCGCGTAAAAATTCCCCTTTAAAATATATCCCATACACTTTAAAAACGAATCCAGTACATTTTTCAAAAGAAACCAAGAAAGTCCAGTAACATTTTGTATTTATAAACTGATATCAGCTTTCCTGATTCTCATTGAGCGTTAAAATAATACAGAAATTAATGCATCACATCTTTAAAATATTTTTAAGAAGTAAACAGTTTGCAATTAGGTAAAGTAAAAACTCATTTCAATCATCATAGTTTGAACATAGTAAGCATATTTCTGCAAATAAGAGTTCTTTGCTTGTTATCAGTAGCACTCCCATGGGGGGAGCTAAGGGGCTTATGCCCCTCACAGAAGCAGAAAGATGAACCCTCTTGATAAAACCAAACTGCTTGAAATGCGGTTTTTGGACTGAATTTTCGGAACTTTGCCGAGAGATTGCATCGAAATCCCTTCTTAATTTAACGAAAACTGACTACAGCACGTTTCTCTAGGACTTTAAATTCGAAAATTTTCCAAATTAGCACCTAGAGTTCTATACATGGACTCTAGGGTCACTTAGCCCCTCCCAGGAAACAATAGCGGGTGCGCCACTGGTACTTATAATGACGTTTACAGGTAACTGGTTTTAGTATTGAACACAATGTGGTTACATTTAAAAAATCTTTGAGGTGCAACTGCATTGGAAAAATCATTAAGAACTGCTAATAAAAGCACCATACTTCCATTGCCTTGCCTATATTTGTGAATAATGCGCATAATAAAAAAATCTTTCTCAGAATTAAATATGTGCATGTTTTGTGCAAAGACTGTAACGAACTGTCGCGAATTCGAGACCAAAATTCAAGATTATATAATAAAACCCATTATTAACGTCACCTCTGTCCAAGTACTTCATAATGTTATTAGCATATGTCGTCATAAAAACAGTTTATTCAAATGCGTAAACTCATTTAGTTTTCAATAAATCCATTTCATGCATTAAATATTTTACTCCTGCATCGATATTTTCTCTGAAAATTAATTTATTTTTCAAATTTTCTTTTCTTTCATAAAAAGCATGAACGATTTGAAATTTTCGTATCTCAGTTATAAAGATAGTCACAAAAGTGAGTCATGATAAAATGTTAGAGATGCTAATTTTAAATTTACAGTTTGAATTTAGTTTTAAAAAATAATCTGCATCATTTTTCGGTTGGAATGGGTTTTGTCCTTCAGTTGCGTAAAAATTTGCTCTTTTGTACCCGATAGTCTGTAAGAAGCGCTATTCTTAGCAAATATTTTTGAGATACTTTTTAGCCTACTTTCCCGTTAAAAATAAAAGAAAGACGAAAAAAGTATTAAAAGTAGCTTAATGCATCTAAAAAATATCGCCAAGTCCAAAAAATATCGCCAAGTTAAAAAATATCGCCAAGTCAAAAAAAATATCGCCAAGTGAAAAAAATAAAAAGGTAAAATGAATATCGAAAAATTAAAAATTTGAAAGTAGGGTATTGAGATGGGGAATTTGTGTGTCGGTCGGTCGGTCGGTCGGTCGGTCGGTCGGTCGGTCTGTCTGTCCCCCCCTAATAACTTTTGAATGAACAGTCCGATTTGGACAAACTTTTTTTTGTTGGAAAGATCTCGGCGAGTACAGCTCATTCCCATATTTGATTTTTTGATTTGAACAATTTTTGGTTCAAATTTGAGCCGTTCAAACAACCGGTCCCGCGATACTAACTTTTTAATGAACAGTCCGATTTGAACAAACTTTTTTTTGATGGAAAGAACTTTTCAAGGATACTTCATTCCCGTATTTACATTTCCGATTTGAACAATTTTTCGTTCAACATTGAACCGCTCAAGCAAGCTGTCACCCCTAATAACTTTTGAGTAAACAGTCCGAAAAAAAATGACTGACTGTGCAGACGATTTTTTGTTTATTTATTCATTTGTTTTATTGAATTTATTATTATTATTATTATTATTTTTGGCAGACGATTTTTTTTTGTAACAAAAATGTTTCATTCACGAGGGCATTTTATTCTTTATTTATATTTAACAACTGGCAACGGATTAAAAGTGAAATTCGAGACATTTTATCAACGGACGAGTTTTTTTTTTTTTTCTTTGATAAAATGTGTTTTGATGTACTTTGTACTTTTAATTTTTTTTTTTTTGAAAACAATTGAGAAATTTTTCTACGGAAGAACTGTAACAGTTACATTCTTTAAAAGGTGCGACAAAACTTTATTTATTCATTTATTTACTTTTTATGTGTCTATTTCATCTGATGAGAGGGGTATATTTTGCTTTTAGAAATCAGCTTCAAGTGCTAAAAAGGTATGTTTGACAGAATTTTTAGTCTTAGATAATCAAGAGAATAATGATCAGATGCTAGAATACCGATGTCGATGTACGGGAAAGTAGGCTCATTTAGTTCTTGACAGAACTTCTTGTTAAAAAATGAGCTGAAGGGGTAAGTAGATAAAAGTGATATGGTGACAATTTTTTAAACTTAATTTTTACCATGGATGAAGGTGATAAGTCCATCAGTATCATGTCTCCTTAGTCACAGAAATGGTTGGTAATTAAGAATATGACCCCGTTTTACCCGTTAAGAAAAACCCATTAAAAAAAAATACACATTACACACAAATTTTTTTTTGAAAACTTTTTCTAGAAATTTAAAAAATTGTCCCATATCACCTTTATCCACTTGCCCCTTCAGTTTTTTGATAGTATTTACTCGCAAAACATTAGATTCCAAATCTATAAGAAGAATAAAATGTCTAGGTTCTAGAAATCCCCCATTCTCACACAAGTAAATAAGTTTTCTTCTCTATTATGGTGCAGTAATTGACTTAATGTATTACGAGCTGACAGTTGGACTTCGAAAGAACACAATTGCCTCAGATCCTGCTGAAACTCTTTGAGATGTTTTGTACTGAAAGTTTATACTGTAGAGGCACCAACTCATAATAGGAGGGTTAAGAGCCACAGGAAGGGATTCCTGTCTTGGCGCTTGTTGTCATTCACTGCGATGGTGCAGTGAGAGTAAGCTGTCGTGCAGTCCCTCCGGAACAGCCCCGTGTGAGCGGCTTGAAGGACGTCTTTCATGATCTCCTTCGCTGTATCGGAGACATCTAGTTTCTCCACTTTGCTTTCAAGACTGAAACGAGAGAGAGTTCAATTAGCCCTGATAAAACGCACGAGGATGGATTTCATTAAGTGCTAAAAATCATAATGTAAACCAAGGCCGTATCAGACCATTGTTTCGGGGAGGGTTTTACCTACTCATTTCTCGTGAAATCTATGTGATAAATAAAATTTGATTTCGTGATATTGCTTTTTGCTACAGTAGATGCTTAAGAAGCATTAACATGAAAGATAAAATAATAACATATATTTCTAATGAAGTAAGAAATTCTGATGTGTACAAATTATCTTCACCCTAGTTAAAAAGGTACATTGTTGAGTATGAAATTATGTTTGCAAACACCACAATAAAGATAAATATTGCGGATAAATCGATCAATTTGTACTATCATTTAATAATAATAATTACATTTTTCAAATGAAATTGGAAAGTAAATAAGAAAATTAAAAATAACAGAGTATAAAAATTATTTTTCAGCAAAAAAAAGAGCATCGTTATTTTCATACAATATTTTGGCATTATTTAATTTCAAACACTTAAGAAAAGAAAATTATACATCTTTTTTTTATACCATGAGTAACTTAAGAAGTTTGTACGCAAGAAACATTTAACTGAGTTCATTCAAAAATAATTTTTCTTTTTATTTTGCTTTAATACAAATGGTTTTTTTTTTTAAATTAACTTTAAATATTAGTTATTGAAAATTGTTATTAAATATTATACTTGTGCATATTTCTTTATGTAAGATAATTTATTTTTGAGGACTGTTTTATGCTCTTAATTTATAACATATAAAATGGAAATGAAAAATCCGAAAGACTGTCTCAGTTTTTTATATAATTAAATAGATAATTTTATAAGCGATTATTATTTGCAAAATACAATTTTTAGAAACATAGTGTACGCAACTATAGAGGATAGCACTTCTAAAAAAGAGAAAAAAAGTTTTAAAAAACAAAACACAATGTTAAAAATTCTATCTGCAATCCGTGATTACTAGTCATCAAGAAATTAAAATTTGTTAACTTCCACTATTTTTTTTTTACTTAATTTATTTGGTAAGGTTTTATTTTTGTTCTGCAATGTGTAAATCATAATTATTTTGCTTGCTGTCCATTTCAAACGAGCATTGTTCACAATTTTAGAGTAATAGTATTCCATAGCGAGACACAATAGGTATACTTGGTGAAAAGACACAATCCTGTCAAATTTTACACTGCATCGCCATATAATGCATTAAAATTTCGACTAAAGCAATTGCTCACCAACTAACACAAACGTTTAAAAAATAAAACACGCTTTGTGGACTTTAGCAAATTACTCTAGCTATAGAATGCACTCCCCTCTTGTCTCTCATTAAAATCTATATATATAAAATTTGATGTATGTATATTTGTATGCATGAATATTTGTATGTTTGTTCCTCATACAAACCACAGTTTTCGTCGGATTTTCATCAAACTTGGAACAGAGGTTCCTTGACGCACTAGAATTCATGTAGGCAGGGTTTTAAAATTTTAAAAAAGCCAAAAAGCTCAAAATTCAAATTTTTTGTCTCAAAATGACCATTTTCTTTCAATTTTGAATATATAGAGTAATATAGATAAGCCTTTATGCATACAAATGGATAAAATTCAACACATTTAAATCTGAGTATTTTCCAACAAAGATTGAGATTAGCAATGAATTATCAATTTGAGGCTCACCTATTTCATTTTAGCATGAAATAAGTTAAAAACAATGATAATTCATGTTCATAGAATTCATTCAAATATTTTTTTGGAGCTATGTTGCATTCATAAGCACACGGGCAACGCCAGGTAATAAGCTAGTAATTTCATAAAATTTGCCATTCAATTGAATGCCTTTTATATAGCTGATTAAATCTCAAAAAAGTCTATTAAAGAAGCATCCAGCAACCCACTATTTAAAAAATACCTGCTTCATGACTCATCTACTCTTCTTTTTAACCCGGAAAGAACAAAAGCCATTACCACGCCGTCAAACAATCGTCCATTATTCCTATCAGGTGAAATATTATTGGTCAACACCGGTCATTCCTCTCAACTACAAGTGTGAACAACTAAACGAGCCCCACTGCCAGCGGCTGAGACCGCGCTACCCAACATACGACCTTATCCAAAACACGCTAGCTATTCCGCCTCTTTACGGAATACGAAACTAGCCGTAATATATTACGCGCAGTGAATACCATGATCAACACTTGGCCAGTTTGAACTACATGCAAGATGGCAATTAAACTAAACGATGCGGCGCCACGCACTAATAAACCCCTCCCTGCTATGTTTGGAATGCCATATTTGGTTATCTTCCCATTGTCGGGGTGATTATCTTAGTTTTGTATTTATCAATTAGGAGTTTTGCAGACCTCCTTGGCTAGATTTGTCGTATAGATGAAACTAAATCCTGGAGGTGTATTTCCGCCCCAGTAATTTTATATGGTTAATTGGTATGAAGTAACAGTTAATATAATCTTAGCTTACACCCAATTTGTATCCATTCAACGAAAATTTTCTATTGTTTTCAGAATAATGAAACTTGTTGATTTATCATTAGATTGGGTACATCCTTGTTCTTAGAAGAGCCTTTAGAACCTCTTTAGAACATCTTTTGGTCTCCTCCCTTTTTAGTAATTACGCTCTCGTAATTATCTTTTTCAAATTTATATTCCATATTTGACCTGTTTTATTGGGATTATTTCATTATCTATTGAAATTAATCTTTATTTTAATTCCATCTTTGGAAACTGACCACCGAACATTTCAACTGTTTCTAAGTTCTTATATTTTCCCTATCTCTCCATTTGAGAAATGAATTTGATGACTTACTCTTTTCAAATATTGAGTATTTACTTTAACATCTTTCCAGAACCCCTGTTCTGACTTTTGTTTAAAATGGAATTTTGTAATCGCTTTCTTTTGTAAAAAAATTAACTTATCTTCCGACTTTCCTTAGAAAATTAACTATTAAATTCAGGAAGCATAATAAAATAACACTCTCTTGAACTTTAGGAGAAAAAAGTGCTAATTGGACACAAAACTATTTTTTTAGAAACTAAAATACAGTAACTAGAGGAACTAATTATTCCTTGACTTCGTTATAATTTCAGAGCCAGCTTTTGTTACGTTTTTGCTATATGGTTAATAATTCATCAGAACCACTAAAAAATCCGCATTTTTTTCTTAAACTGAACAGTTTCAATGTATTAAGAAGAAAGTAACTTCAAGGGCGGATACAGCTTCTAGTTCAGGAGGGGCTCATTTTCGGAAAGGGAGGGGTCAAAGTGTAACTTTTTGCAATTGTTGGATATTTGGGCAATTTTTTCAAAATATTAAGTCCCAAAAAGGCAGTTTCAGGCTGTATTTGGTTGGTCAATGTACAGGTCATGTCCCCTTTGGATCCGCGCCTGTGCTCTTAGACCAGAGGTAAAGCAGAACATAAAAGTACACCATCATGTTATGGCAGTGTTGACCATGGCCAAACTGGCGGTGTATTTTATGTAGTAGCAAATTTACCCTATTTTTTAATGAAATTTTAGGTGTCTTGATATATCAAAAACAGCTCTAATTTGAACATGTATGTGCACATTTTATCAACTAAATTACGATATCTTAGAAATAATCTAATTTATATCCGTTCTCCTTTTCAGTTTTTCGGTAATATTGGTGTCATTTTTAGTTACATTTTCTATCTGTGGAACGCAAACTGACACTGCCAAATATTTATCCTTATGAGTATATTCGTTACAAATGTCAAAACTATGTAATGCTCGTTTTTCGGAGATTTGAGGGTAAAACCCTGCATCATAAACTAACAATGCATTTCAAGAATTAAACTACTTTCTGTTTTTGCTCGATTCTGGCTTATTGCCTTCTAGAATTATAATAACAATTACGATAGTAATAATAATGCAGTAAAAAGAGGACCTTAGTAATCTGGGAAAAAAGCAGAGGGGAGTAAGCAATTGCTTAATTCGTAGGAGGAAAAGTTGTCATTACTGGAGAGAACTTTTTATGTGTGAGTAACTATTGGCTTGCAATGAACTGTAGTTTATGATATAGATATTTTCCAAAAATTTTAATATGAGTGGTTATTATCGAAGCTCAAATATTGAAAATCTGCGCGATTTTGAAAAGCACAAGTTTTCACGAATCCAGTGCTTATTTGGTATAATTAGGATCTAAGACAAAGGAATCATAAAATGAACAATAAAATCACTGTACAATGGCTTTTAAAAAAAGCATGATTTTGAACAACCGTTAATCTTTTAAGTATGTCAGCATTTTAAGTACGTTATCAATTTAGTCTGTTAATATTTCCAACAAAATGTTTTCATGAAAATGTTTCTGGAAACATGAATTGTTTTGCCGATGATGTCAAACTTATGGGGGTTGTAGAAAATGACGAACAAATAAATCAGCTGCAACAGGATTTGGATCATATTACTAAATGGGCAGACAAGTGGGGTATGGCAGTTAATGTTGGGAAATGTCAAGTGCTGCATTTCGGTCATGGAAATAAGCATACAAGCTATTATTTACAGGGTTCAGTCATTAGTAGGGCAGATAATGTTATGGATCTAGGTGTCTTAATAAATCAGGATTTCAAGTCTAGTCAACAGTGCAGCATAGCTAGTAACAAAGCCAATAGGATGCTTGGGTTTATTAATAGATCTATTTCAAACAAATCTAAGAAGGTTCTTTTGCCTCTATATAGAAGTTTGGTAAGACCTCATTTGGAGTATGCTGTTCAGTTTTGGTCTCCTTATCTGAAGAAAGACATTAATTTATTGGAAAGGGTACAAAGAAGGGCTACAAGGTTAGTAAATGGGTTTTCTAATTTAGACTATGATTCCAGACTTAGAATGCTTAATATGTATAGTCTTGAGCGAAGGAGAGCCAGAGGGGACATGATTCAGTTGTTTAAATTTATTAAAATGAATGATGTTACGGGGTTAGATTTTAGCACGGAAAGCAGGACAAGGGGTCATTGTTTTAAGCTGTTTAAATCTCAGGCTAATCTTGAAATTCGAAAAAATTACTATTTTAGCAGGGTAGTGGGAACTTGGAACAGCTTACCGGAAGAGGCGGTAAAGAGCAATGGAGTAGATGGCTTTAAGAGGGCCATTGATCTTCATTGGGGTCTTTAATTTGACTAGGACCAGCCAAGTTGGGCCCAGAGCCTGCTGCTGGTCGCCACATTTGTATTTGTATTTGTATAAAACATAAAAATCAAAGCCGAAAATAAAACATTAAAGAAATTGATGCACTTTGTTAACGCTTGGGTTATGTCATGTGCTCTGTCTTTTTGATTGATTCTGTAAATCATATTTGGAATGAGAGACTGAAAAAAAATTACAATACTAGCAGACACGGACATGTACCAAAATTTTCAAAACGGGTAGTCATAACAGGCTCCTAAACTGCAAAAAGCTGTATTAAACCAAAAATAAAAAATGCTCATAAATACAAAATTTTTTCTGTGCAGTTTGAATGTAAAAGAAAGAAATCATTTTGCTGTGCATTTTGAGTCGGTGAAAATAACAAAATAAGTTGAAATAATACAAACCAGAACAGCCATTTTCCAAAACTTTTGAAAATAAGTGGTTTTTCTAGGCCGTTAAATTTTAAAATTCTGCTCTGATTCGATCATCGAAATTTTTTTTTCTGTATTAGCTTGGTTGTAAAAGAGAGCAATCCTATCATAAACATCGATTGATTGTACAAAAGTCTTTAAAGTTCGTGAACATTTTAAGTACTAAGAAACCAATCTAGTCTTTAAATATTTCCGACAAAAACAAAACTCAAAGCAGATGCATGAGACATCAAAAAAGTGATGTGCGCTGTCAACGATCGGGTTATGGCATGAACCTTCTTTGTCTGTGCGGCGAAATTTCTTTCAAGGTTGTACAAAGTCATAAACGGCAAAACGGGCAGAAAGCCGATTACGAAAACCATTGTTGTGGACTGATAAGGTACCGTTCCGCTGACAATGACCGAAATTAAATGAGAAAATTATGGGAATATTGATGATACTATTGTCTGAAACTTTCACTGAATTTATTTCGGGTGGAATGAAAAACATATAAATGGGGATGAAAGTGTTTAACAGAATATAATGGGTGGTAAACAGAAAAAGGATGCACTGGTTAACCTTAAAGATAAAAAATAACAATAACGGTGCGGTATTGTGTGCTAAGTAAATTTGAGCGAAATTTAAGAAATTTGCCCCTATAAATTCGCAATTCTCACGGAAGTTCAACCTTACAAAGTAGTTAAGGGGATAGAACTCATTTGAGTAGTTTGAGCAAAGCTTTGGAATTCTGTCTTTGCAGTGTATTTTGCAGTCAATTTTGAGTATTTGATTATTTGAATGATTTCGGAGAAAGGAGTTTAATCAAAGAAATGAAACAGAAATATTATAATGCTAAATTTTAGAGAATTTTGCTTTTATAACTTCAGGTAGTGATTTAAATATTTTAATTGATTAATTAGAAAAAAAAATGTTTAATGAAAGGAGAAGTTGATTTGAGACATAAATGAACAAAATTTTGGAATTCTGAATTTATCAACTTGATTTTTTTTTTTTTTTTTTGAAATTTAAATTCAGTATTCAGTGCAGTTAGAAAATTAATTGAGAAGGAATTTGATTAAAGAGTAGCAATAATCAAAATATAAATTTGATCAGAAACATAAAAATGCTGCTTTCATGAAGTGAAATTAGGAAAACGAATTTAACTAAGAAGCATTGAACAGAAACATAAGAATGAGCAATTTCAGAGTTTCGTTTTCAAAAATTAATAGTTCGCTAAAAATTGTAATTGAATGAAATAAATCTGTACCATAGGGCACAAAAGTCCAGAATTTTGCATTCATAATCTTACAATTTCTTTAGAATTTTTAATTAATTAAATTAACTGAGAAAAAAGTAGCTTTACAAAATCAAATCAAAATAAAAGAAAATGCCTAGAATTCTCCTTTTTGAAATTTATAATAATTTCAGATGATTTTATTTACTGTATTTAAAATTTAGGGAAAATTTTGTTAGAAAGAATTAAAAGGAATCGAATGAAAGAGTAGCAAAACTCAAGCACATAGTAAACAATTTTTTTTTATTATACTTTAGTTAATCCATATTCATTATAAAAGTTTTTATTTAGTAGTTGATTTTAAAAACTTTTTTTAGAGGTATTGATAACGAAGAACAATAATGATGAGAATTTTAACATTTCAGCTTTCGTAAATCTTCAATTCATTTTCAAATGTGCTATATTACGTATAGATCTGCTCTTTATTCCAATAATTACAAAATTTGGCTTTTAACTGTTACACTGAAAACTAACAAATATCTAATGAAGTTCAAAATAAGCAATAGTAAAATGTGAAAAGTGTTTAAAAAAATAAATATATTTACTTCAATTGTAGAAATGGACTATCACTTCAAATACTTAGTAACGTGTTTTAAATTAATGTTCAGATTTATTTTGCTCAGTTAATATTATTTCTTTCTACGCTCTGTTTTAGATTATCGCACTTGACATGCAAGAAAAACTTTTAAAGTATTTATTTTTATCACCAATAAAAAAAAGAATTGATGTAGAGAATACACCCAGAGTCAAATGTTGACAAAAATCAATCTATCAGATAAAGTGCGTAATTCAGCTAAATTTTTTTCCAAAAAAAAGTCTGCTACATTACAAGCTATAATGAATATTTTCTAAGAAATTTTAAATGAAATACACTTCTTCGAAGAAAATATGCTGCAAAAAAGAACATACATCTTAATTTTGAGACTTGTTTTTGTGACCTCGTTCGCATTAAATTCCAGCCAGAGGGAGGGATGGAACAAAGAGTGACCCGCAGCCCAGAAATAACTCTTGAAAAACTCATTAAAAATGATGAATTTAAGTAGAGTCGGGAATCAAACAACTTCATTTTAAATGGAATTATTATTATGAGTGTTTTTTCCTAGTACGTTTAGTTTCCGAGTGAGTCCAGGTCATCAATTTTAAGCAGTTTTAAATAACAAGAAGTACATTTTCAACAAATCCTCAAAAATTCAATAATTTTGCACACTTATTATAATAAGCATTTTTATTGCTGGTAAACTCATGAAATAATGTATTCCGCCTGTGTAATTTTATGCAGGATTTTACGGCTCACTTCCTTACAAGTAATTAAGTAGATTCCTTTTATCAGTTTTTTTCTTACGTGAAAATATTATTTATCTTGTTTTTTTAACTCTAAACTAAAACACCTTTTACTAACTGACCCGTGCGAAGCATTTGTACTTGACAGAACGAATGCAAAAACCGCTTTTTTAATGGTAATTTTTTGAATAACAGCAAAAATATGAATTACAAGGCTTAGAAGATGAAGGAGTTATGTAACAAAGCCCAAATTTAAAGTAATTTAAGTTCAAAGTTTTATTGTTGCAGTTGTTGCAGCTTTTTTGTTTTCTGGTTTTGTCGTTAAGTTAGCGTATGAAGTTGGTCTAATGACACCTATATTTTTTAACAACCGAGTTTTATTTGCTTATCTGTATCCATTGCTTACCTTTATCCAGATTGTGTTTTCAACATAACACCTACCTCTCAAACCCTTCAATTGTTTGTTTATTTTTCATTGATAGCGGCGAAAAAAACATGAGAAATTATGTCTTAATTTTGAAATTTGATGAGAAATTACTAAAATTATGCCGTTCACAAAAAGTAAATATAAAATAAAATAAACGAAAATAAAAAACAACCTTTGAGAAATAATATGTATGATGATGGACAGTTGGAATAGAACGAAATTGAAATTACGTCTCTCCCATTATAAGCACGAAGCTTTATCTAACTGCACCATTGCGGTTTAGTTACTAGATGCAATTCATTGAAGTAATGTGCAATAAAAAACAAAAAACTTTTTTAAACAAAAAAAAAAAAAAAAGATTTTTAGACCGAGAGTCTGTTTTTTGTCAGTAGCCGGCATCATAATCTTTAAAATAAAGGGAAATCGTTGAATTTTACAAAGAAAAAGGAAAGATCTTGCGCGGTAACCGAAAACAGGCTATTAAATCTATATATATAAAGATGACGGTGTTTGTATGTTTGTTTGTTCGTTTGTAACCGCTGGCCAGAAGCCCCCACAGCACCTACAGACCTGAAACTTGGCTCAAAAATTCGACCGTATCCCTGTAAAATGCACCTCGAAAGCCAAATTTTTAATTTCGAATTAGTTATTTTTAAATTAATTAATTAGTCTCATTTTTGGTGTACCCGCCAAAATTGAGGGGGGAAACCTTCCCCCACCCCAAAGCATTATATATCACTGGAAAGGTTGTTTTTTTTTTTTGAAAAAGAAAAGTTGTAGCGCGTTTCTGTCCGTTAATTACGACAGGAGATATTAATTAATCAAATTTAGCCGATTTTCAAGGCATAACTGTACGCAATACTGAAACACTAAGTTCATTTTCCAGATCAGCTGCTCTTTTGTCCCTGAAGTTACTTTGTGGTTTAAATTAGCGTATAGATTGCCTTGAAAATTTATTCAATTTGATTGATTAATATCTCATGTTACTTACTTAACTTTCTGTCTTTTATATTTATTTGGCGAATTGATTTAAACTTTAACATGACTTTAAGTGGAATTTAAAAGGTTGTGGAGCGCATTTGAGCTAAAGGATATTAGAATTTTTCGTCCGAGGGGATTGGAGTGAATTTAAATTTATTCAGTTGATTTCCTCAAAATTCGATGTTACCGAAAAGGTCAGAATGGAACTATTATTGTTAAAAAAATAGTGATGGCTATTCACTTACTCTAAGTAAAGTTTGGCCACAATCGAAAAATTTACCAAACCTCCCAGCCTGTGAAACAATAATTTCTCCAAATCAAAGAAAAAGAAAACGCTCTGGTAAGGAACAGCAGTTGTTCGCAGTCTAAAGAGTATTTTATTGCATATTTAAAACATATATTTAATGCCGCCATCACTAAATTTTTAACAATAATAGTTCCATTCTGACATTTTCGGTAACACCGCTATTCAGTTACCCTTCGTATTTGGCGTCGCAAAGTTTGGCAACAATCGAGAAATTTACCAAACCTCCCAGACAGTGAAATCTTGCTTATTTGAGGGTCACTGTTAGATTGTAATCACTTCAAAGAGTTGGTGCGAAAGACATTATATTTCTTGCCTTTTAATGTTCATATTAAAATCATGGAAGAATGGTTGTGTCTGAGCTACCTGACACAATCGGTTCCCTATGTTAATAAATTTAGATTTGGCGACCAATTTTACATTGAAATTACGGTAAAATCGGAGAATTATATTAAATTTCAAGGGTAAAATTGCTGTGGTCGTTGAGAGTTTTCCAAAATCTTGGCACTACAGTTGTGTCAAAAATTCCATTGAAACTTAAAAATTTCGCTAAAAATAAATAAGTTCGTCACACACACATACACACACACACACAAGCGCGAAAAGAAGAAAAGTCTTAAAAGAGTGAGTTAAACTTTATTTAGTTAACTTCCCTTTTATTGCACGGGCATCGCCGTGCGGGTACTGCTAGATACTAATATATAAGATATACTAATATATAAGATAAGTTTATGAATAAAAGTCAAAGTAAAGAATATAGAAACATCGGATATAATAAATCTATACACTAAACCACATTATCAAATATCGGCGAAAGCGACCATCACAGGTTTTTACATGAAAGAAATATTATCAAGAGTCGAAATATTAAATTATCAACAAAAAAATTTATAAAAAAATTAAATTATCAAAATTTTAAAATGTGTTCGTTCTGAATTCATATATGCCGGTTGTCCAAAAAAAGTCATGAAAAAAGAATATGTCCTTTTTCCAGAAATTCGTTAGATCCTGAATTATTGTCATTAGAAATACTAACTGATGATAAACGTTATCAACAGGCAAAAGTGTGCAGTCTGTTTTCGAATTCCGTGTCTAGCAGCACCAAACGCTTCCATTTAAAAAAGGGGTGATAGATTAAGGCATCGCACTTCCCAATATTTTCAATTTTTATTTACTTGTCACTTCGTGGTTGAATGTTTCTTTGTATTTCTCGCTTATTTTGGGAAAATCAGAAGAGACCTCAGGCATGCGCAAATGCGACATAGGTCGCACGTTAAAATATCAGACAATTACAACAGTTATTACATAAGTCTTGTCGAAATCGATTAATCTTGTTTGACCGTGAATTTTGTTTCTTCATGGTTCACTGCACTTTATCCGTAAAAAAAGTTACTATTATTCTGAAGAGCCTAATTGATGCAGTTAGCGTCATTTTGTCCTATAATTCGATAACCTTATAAAAGTAAACTGTACCCCAACAAGGCCAAAATTGACATTATTCCGACACCAATGTACTTATTAAGACACCAAAGGATCGAGAGACGGATGCGATCCTGTGCTGAATATGCTGCACAAGGACGTCATTTCGAATTTTTCCAGGGGGGGGGGGGGCAAAGGGTGCACACACAATGTAAAATGTACCGAAAAGTGGCGAAAACCACGCCCACTTATATGCCAATACATTGATTGCCCAAAGTCGGGGGGGGGGGCAATTGACCCCCTGCCCCCCCCCTTAAAGGACGGGCCTGATGCTGCACGTATGTACACGAACTGTGCGCTGTAGGGACCAAAAAACAAAAAGTAATGACTTATGAGTGCTCCGAACGTGACTTTGGATCGTTCTCAGTTCCAGGGGTGCCCCCCCCCCCGCTCCAAGCTAAATGGCGCAAATTCCTCCAAAAAATTTTCTCAACCCTCTTGTGCTTTTTATTTTTATTTTTACCCCTCTTTTTTATTATTTTTTTTAAACACATTTATTTTCTTAAATTATAACTGTTATTTTTTTATATGTTATTAATTTTTTAAAAGTTCGAATTATTAGCAGAATAGAATCGCTTTTTTTCTTTATCAGACATTCCAAGCACATACACGCGCAGTCAAAATAAATAATAAAGATAATAAAAGAAATAATTTAAATTTAAAAAATAAATTAATGAATAATTTTTGTTTAAAAAATCCGTAAATAATTTAAATTAAAAAAATAAATCAATAAATAATTTAAATTAATAAATAAATTAGTTGTAAAAAATCCCCTCAAAAATTTTGATGGCGCAACTTGCGCCATAATCCCCCCCCTGTGGGCACGCTTACCCAGTTCCATTGAGGTAAATATGGGATTTTGCATAATGTTTTTGAGTTTATAAAATGATGTGTAATACGTTTTTATTTAAAAATAAAGAATTTTTCAATTTTTTAGAGCTTGCTAGTACTGTTTGGCGTTTTAACACAGTGACCTCATTGAGGACCTGCATTCCTAATGAGCCAGTTCGCCAGTTTTTGCTAAACTGCTGACAAGCATAATTTAAACTTAAATTCTTGCATGGGATGAGTTTTTTCTTACTTTTTATGAGTCATCGAAGGAATCCACAAAAATTGGAGCCAATTGAATATTAAATATGGGATATTAGGCCATGAACCTAAGGTTGATTTGGCGCACTTACCTTATTAAAACCCAATGATCAAATAAAGAAACATCGACTATCATAAGCATGTAAACAGAAACACCAAATTATCGACTACCGAAACATCCTTTCACAAATTGAGCACAAATCTAAAAGCGAAAATGACATCTTGATTCCACATCATCTCATGTTTTTATTGCGACCGTCATTCCTATTAAAAGTAGAAAAATCCTCTGAGAAAGCAGTTCGTTCACAGTAATTGCCGTTGTCGATTGGAGTGCATTTCCTCAAACAGCGAACCCTAATTAAACGCATCTTAGAGAGAAAAGGTCAACAGAAGTTATTTTAAATGAAAATTTCCGAACATTAATCAGGCGATGACTTGTATCGCTGAAGTTCACTCCTCTACGAAATAATATACACAGTAAAAAATAGATGTTGTTTTTACAGTATAATACAGTTAATTTTACAGTAATAAACTGTAAAATTGCCAGTTTACAGTAATAAACTAAAATGGCAAGTTTCACAATTTTTTACAATGCATTTTGCAGTTTTAATCTGGAATCACTAAAGTCAGTGTTATACTGTTGTTTTTATAGTATAATACAGCTAATTTTATGGTAAAATTGCTATTTTTAGTTTTCTTTTCTGTTTGTTTCTCCTGGTTGTTTTTTTTTTTTTTTTTTTTTTTTTTGTATTTGTGTGTGTTAATCTGGTTCAATTCTGGTCAAGTTGTTTTATTTATTGTAAAAATATACATTTATTTATATATTTACGTTTTACAATTTTGATATTACATGATTCCCCCCCCACCCCCCCAATCATATTGAAAGGAAACTTGCAACAAATACTTTCTTTACACTCACTTTGCTTGAATTCAGCAAAATATCTAACTTGGTGTGTTTTCCTTCTCTCAGATGTATTTTTTCTGTTTTCCTATTTTTTTTTTTTTTTTTTCTTGTTTTCACTTTTTTCTTTCTATTTCTAGCTAGAGAAAAAGTCATTTTTCCCGAACTTTTGCTAATTAGTATTTCACTTAAACTTCATTTTTTGAGCATGTAAATTACTCATGAACTTGCACTTTTAGTTTTGTGTCTGTTATTTTTTCATCTTCTCAACTTATTTATGTATACTGACTGCTTGTAATGCCGCTTGCAATACTAGAATCCTTTTACGCCATCTATTGGTTGAAAAAAGAATCAGTTCGCAAATGAAGTGTATAAACTCAGCAGTTTAACTTGGTATTTGCTTTGAATATTAATTCAAAGCAAATACCAATATTATTCACAACGATAATTTTATCATTCACATAAATAAGAAAGTTTTATGTAACTTTGCTTCAAAAAATATGAATTAGCTTTCTTTGAGTCTATAAATTCTGCATATGTTACACATTTTAAAAATCAATGCCGTAAGCATCCAAGATGAATGTATTAAAAGCTTGTATGGAATTTAAAGAAAACAAATCGTTTTTTTTTTTTTTTTTTCTGAAAATTTGTGATTGTGTTGCGAAAATAAGCTTTTAAAAAATACTGCTTAGAAAATATTGATAGATAATAAATAAATAAATAAATAAATAAGTGCAAAAAATATTAAAGAAAAAAGGCAGAAATCATTTGCCTATTAATGGAAATATTGACTGCTTCAAAACAATTTTCAAGATTGCTATTATAGATAAGAGAACATGTTGATTACAATAGTAACTTAAGACATTGTAGTAATCATTAAAGGGAGTGTACTAATTTTTAGCATTAAGATGGTAATATTTTGTAAACTAAAATATATTCCAATTAATTACGTAATTTATTCAAGCCCTTTTTTTAATCCCTTAAATACATAATTGATTTATTTTTTCTTAGAAACAATTTGTCTTTTAATTAGTTTTTTACTGTCGCTCTCTTTAAGATCTAGATTTTTTTTTTTTAAATTTTTTTAACACATTAACTTTCTAAAGTATAAATCTGCAAGAAATTTTGAAAACCTAATGCTGAACACATCTGATCAGAAATTCATAACAGCCTGATGTTCTATGTCTATGGAATGCATTTTCTCATTCCTGGTTTTTAAGACATTTTTGTTCCATTAAATATTACAACCAATGTGGTATTGGAAGGTATGCGGCGTATTCCTTCTGATTTGTTTCAAAAAATAGCGAATAGCTTCAAATTTTTAATGAGTTTGATATTTTAGAAAATATTTGAATTTTAAATATAAACCTTAAAAAATATCACCCAGTAATATTTAATAAACATAAACGACGATTTTTCAAATTTAATTTTTATAATTTATTTTTTATTACGTAGTAAAACTTCATTTCACTTTATAGACAAAAAAGCACCCCGCCCTGCTGCAATATGTATTTTCAGAAAAAAAAATCCTTTTTACCAGTTTTCTGCATTTTTATCTAAATTTCTCATCGTCTCAGATTTAAAACTTTCAGCTTATATCCACTTATTTTTAAATTTGTATACTATCTATTTTTTGCTATTTTTATAACTACACTGCAGCAGCACTGATTACAATTAATTTAAACTATCAAATTAGGTGAAAATGATTTCCAGAAAAATTGCAGCAATTTCAAATCACCCCAATTCTTCTAAACACTTTCTCAAACATTGTTACATTTATTTTTAAAAAAAGGAAAAGAAAACAGTTAACATTGCAAGTGCCGAACTTAAATTAATAATAACAAAAGGAACGTGTATGAAGAAATATCTGCTGAACTCTTCATTTTCAAAATTTAAAAAAAAATGTTTTGCATTTCAATAATGATCATTTGTATTGCATTTACAACCTTCTTATTAACATGTATTATTAAAAGACAAACTCAAATGGGCCCAGTAGGCCTCATTTCAGTTTGTGCCCCCCCCCTCCCCCCATAGACTGTTTTGTGACTGAGTTTATCATTAAAAGGCTACAAATCAGTAAAACGAAGCATTTATGCTTGGTAATAGCTAGTAAAAGTGACTTACTTTAATAGCTGCATGATACCGCCTAAGAAAGACCCTATATCTGGATCGAATGAATGATGCAGTCTGCAGACAGCTTGTCTTCGGCAGTCCGGCTGCCTACTGGTCAACTGGTTGAGGACATCGTCCGCACCGTGGAGAAAATCAAAAGTTTCTTTAAAGCTGTTATTTATCACTCTATGGGGTAGTTTGTTTAGAAGCTTGTCGATGACTTTATTCTTCACAAAAGACCTTTTGTACCTGAAGAACGTTGGTGCTGGGTTAGATTCTTCAGGGGTCACAGTTCCGGTACCAGAAGTGGCACCGGCGCCACCACTGTTACCACCCAAAGTCAAAGCGTTAGCAATGGCACCAGCTATTCCTCCTACTCCTGCTCCCTGATTAGAAACTGAACCTACACCGGGTCTATTTGTCCCTGTGGGCCGGAAGAGGTTGGGCATATTTGGAATAATCGTCTGCAGACGATCTTGAAGGGCCATGAAGAGTGGCATGAGCACACCTGTTGCTCCTGGCACTGCCATCAGAAGTGGCAGGAATGGTAGCATGACGATGAAGCGAGTTGCTGCCAGAGCAAACTGCGAGGGAGTGAGTGGACTTTGTCGAGCTTGGACATCGCTGCGAGCTTCAAGACGAGGACCAGGAGCCGAGATGACTGGTGGAATCACTGCATGCAGCAGAAGACATGTGGTCAGAAGACACACCCAGTAAGTGTTGACTTTAGACATTTCCTTGCCACCTGCAAAAACGTATAAGGATATGAAATTTCTTTTCTTATTATTGATTCCAATGAATACAAGCAGGTGCGCCAAGGACTAAATGGGTCGGGTAAAATTCCCATTTTGAGAGTGAAATTTCAATTTTAGTGAAATCTAAAATACGAGCATGCACACTTGTCATAAATACATAACATCGAATGAGAAGGAATATTTGCCAGCATTAAAATTTCCGAAAAATATAATAAATTATCTCAATGCTGCGCATTGCAAAAAAAACTTGTTTTTTCAGTATAATAATGGCAGCAGAGGTTCCAGATTAAAACTAAAATGCACAGTGATAAACTGTAAAATTGCTAATTTTACAGAAATATACTGTAAAATTTATTACTGTAAATTTTACAGTTTTAAACTGGAACAGCTTACTGGATTTCAAACAGCATTTTCTTTCTTGAACGTAATTTGATTTGAGAGACTAATCGAGTTTAAATATTTGACTTAAAAATTACTTACTGCAGTCACGCTGTACGGCAACTTGCTTTTAAAACGTACTAAAACCCTGTTCGCATTAAAGTTTGTGGTAAAATTTTCTTAATTATAATTTGAGAAATTCAATTTGAGTCAGCATTTTAAACTACAGAGAAGGAAGAACGTGACACAGTTAGTCGAAAAGACAATGCCATTCTTTTAAAAGTTGAACCGGTATGGAATAGCTCGTTTAAACGCCTTTGGCTGTAGGTGAATTCTTAATTCACACATAACAGCTTTCAACTTTGAACTAAAAATAGACCACTTAAACACAATGATATAATTGAAGACAATTTCAAATGAAGTGACATTAAAATGCAAAGGTCATTGTTAACTTGACCCACTTTTCACGAAAGATTGATGTGTACTCCGTGACCGAATAAAACGAAACTAATTCTTGACAACTAATTTTAAAATAAAAATTAAATAAATAAATAACGAGTTTAGTGCCAAAACTCATATACGTGTATCGTTGCTGAGAAACTAACACTGGTTTTAATCTTATAAATTTCAAAGTACTTTTAAAAATTGACTACGTAAGTTCTAACTATTTACTTCATTTCACCAGTTCTTGTCCTCTGAGCCGGCTACACCATTTTTTGTCAGAGGCATTATAGTCCATAAAAATAGAAAGAAATCTAAAAAATCGGCTTTGAATAATTTTTAATGCCTTTTTTTTTAATCATACGCGAAGTGTTATAATTTGCTATTTCTAGTGTAAAATACATTCCGTAACAACTCCCCCCCCCCTGTAAAAATGCGAAAGAACGGACCTGCGTCCTGTCAAACGAAGTAAATCTGTTTACCTAAACGTAAAACTTAATGCCCTGGCATTGACAGAAAGAAATACCACCTTTAAAATCACATTTTATTGGTGATTTTAACGGTGTTTTATGGGCCAATAAATCAATATATTTATTTATAAATTGCCTGTATGAAACACAATAGGATTATAAGGAGAAAACAATCCCCAGAATGAGAAAGAAAGTAAACCTTTTCTCTGAGTTAACTAGATCTGCCCCTCTTATCTTATTTGCCCCTCGATTTTATTCATTAAACTTTCTTTCAATTTTCACAAAAGTAAAATTACTTAAAATTTCAATACACATAAATATTGATTTTTACTTTTTCTCAGATTCGTATCAACCAATTCACCCAACACGAAAATCTAAAAAACTATTCGCGAGAAAGTAATCCTTAATGCACTGATGAGTAAATAATGTAATAATTTTCTTTGAACCCACCAAATCCGTCTTGTATCGGCCAATAAAATACTTTGGTTACTGTAATTACAAAGGTAAAATGATTACCAGTTGCTTGATATTATTCACAAAGCCTTTCTTTAATTATTTTAAAAGTAGTTTTATAATATCAATGTTCCTATCCCAAAACACCTATGTTAATTCTTTAATGATATGTAATTAATTTATTACTTTTATTCAATTTTGTATTTAACTTTATCTGCAACCAGTTATAATACATTACGGTAATTGCGAGAAAGTAATCTTAATGCACTGTCGATGAGAGAAAGTAATTCTTTTCTCCAAAGTAATTAAACCCGCTGTTTGTTGGCCGATAAATTTACTTTGGTAAATGTGGTGA